>JANJGN010002794.1:10000-59026 GCA_026770705.1 Isurus oxyrinchus
CACACACACAGCCCCAGCCCACACACACACACACACACACACACACACACACAGCCCCAGCCACCACCCCCCCCACACACACACACACACACACACACAGCCCTCCAAGACACACACAAAGCACCCCCCACACACACACACAGCACCACCAACACATACACTCACACACTCGCCCCCACACTCTCACACTCGCCCCCACAGTCTCACACTCGGCCCCACACTCACACTCGGCCCCACACTCTCACACTCACCCCCACACTCTCACACTCGGCCCCCACACTCTCACACTCGGCCCCACGCTCTCACACTCGCCCCCACGCTCTCAGACTCGCCCCCACGCTCTCAGACTCGCCCCCATGCTCTCACACTCGCTCCCACGCTCTCACACATCGCTCCCACGCTCTCACACATCGCTCCCACGCTCTCACACTCGTCCCCATGCTCTCACATTCGCTCCCACGCTCTCACACTCGCCCCCACACTCTCACACTAGCCCACTCGCACACACACTCGCCCACTCGCCCACACACTCTCACACTCGCCTCCACGCTCTCACACTCGCCCCCACGCTATCACACTCGCCCCCCACGCTCTCACACTCGCCCCCACACTCTCACACTCGCCCCCACACTCTCACACTCGCCCCCACAATCTCACACTCGCTCCCACGCTCTCACCCTTGCCCCCATGCTCTCACACTCACTCCCACGCTCTCACACTCGCCCCCACACTCTCACACTCGCCCCCCACACTCTCACACTCGCCCACTCGCCCACACACTCTCACACTCGCCCCCACACTCTCACGCTCAGCCCCCACACTCTCACACTCGCCCCCTCACTCTCACACTCGCCCCCACATTCTCACACTCACCCCCACAATCCCACACTCGCCCACACACTCTCACACTCGCCCCCACACTCTCACGCTCAGCCCCCACACTCTCACACTCAGCCCCCACACTCTCACGCTCAGCCCCCCACACTCTCACACTCGCCCCCTCACTCTCACACTCGCCCCCATGCTCTCACACTCGCCCCCACACACTCACACTCACCCCCCACGCCCTCACACTCACCCCCACGCCCTCACACTCACCCCCACGCCCTCACACTCGCCCCCACGCTCTCACACTCGCCCCCACGCTCTCACACTCACCCCTACACTCTCACACTCTTCCCTACACTCTCACACTTGCCCCCACACTCTCACACTTGCTCTCACACTTGCCCCCACACTCTCACACTTGCTCTCACACTTGCCCCCACACTCTCACACTTGCTCTCACACGTGCCCCCACACTCTCACACTTGCTCTCACACTCGCCCCCACACTCTCACACTCTCCCCCACACTTTCACACTCTCCCCCACACTCTCACACTCTCCCCCACACTCTCACACTCGGCCCCACACTCTCACACTCGGCCCAACGCTCTCACACTCGCCCACACACTCTCACACTCGCCCCCCACACTCTCACACCCGCCCACACAATCTCACGCTCGCCCCCACACTCTCACGCTCGCCCCCACACTCTCACACTCGCCCCCACACTCTCACTCTCCCTCACACTCTCACACTCAGCCCCCACACTCTCACACTCCGCCCCCACACTCTCACACTCAGCCCCCACAATCTCACACTCGCCCCCCACACTCTCACACTCGCCCCCCACCCTCTCACACTCTCTCCCATACTCTCACACTCTCCCCCACACTCTCACACTCAGCCCCCACACACTCACACTCGCCCCCACACTCTCACACTCGGCCCCACACTCTCACACTCGGCCCCACACTCTCACACTCGCCCCCACACTCTCACACTCGCTCCCACACTCTCACACTCGCCCCCACACTCTCACACTCGGCTCCACACTCTCACACTCGCCCCCACACTCTCACACTCGCCCCCACACTCTCACACTCACCCCCACACTCTCACACTCGCCCCCACACTCTCACCCTTGGCCCCACACTCTCACACTCGCCCCCACACTCTCACCCTCACCCCCTCACTCTCACACTCGCCCCCACAATCTCACACTCGCCACAACAATCTCACACTCGCCCACACACTAAAACACTCTTCCCTACACCCTCATACTCGCCCCCACACTCTCACACTCTCCCCCACACTCTCACACTCGCCCCCACACTCTCACATTCGCCCCAACGCTCTCACACTCGCCCACACGCTCTCACATGCGCCCCCCCAAGATCTCACACTCGCCCCCACACTCTCACACTCGCCCCCCACACTCTCACACTCGCCACCACACTCTCACACTCGCCCACACACTCTCACACTCACCCACACACTCTCACACTCGCCCCCACACTCTCACACTCGCCCCCACACTCTCACACTCACCCCCACACTCTCACACTCACACTCACAATCTCACACTCACCCCCACACTCTCACACTCGACCTTACACTCTCACACTCGCCCCCACAATCTCACACTCGCCCACACTCTCACACTCGCCCACACTCTCACACTCACCCACACTCTCACACTCAGCCACACTCTCACACTCACCCCCCACACTCTCACACTCACCCACACACACTCACACTCGACCCCACACTCTCACACCCACCCCCACACTCTCACACCCGCCCCCACACTCGCCCACATTCTCTCACACTCGGCCCCACACTCTCACACTCGCCTCCACACTCTCACACTCGCCCCACACACTCTCACACTCGCCCCCCACACTCTCACACTCGCCACCACACTCTCACACTCAGCCCACACACTCTCACACTCGCCCACACACTCACACTCGCCCCCACACTCTCACACCCGCCCACACAATCTCACGCTCGCCCCCCACACTCTCACGCTCGCCCCCACACTCTCACACTCGCCCCCACACTCTCACTCTCGCCCCCACACTCTCACACTCGCCCCCACACTCTCACACTCCGCCCCCACACTCTCACACTCAGCCCCCACAATCTCACACTCGCCCCCCACACTCTCACACTCGCCCCCACCCTCTCACACTCTCTCCCATACTCTCACACTCTCCCCCACACTCTCACACCCAGCCCCCCACACACTCACACTCGCCCCCCGCACTCTCACACTCGGCCCCCACACTCTCACACTCGGCCCCACACTCTCACACTCGGCCCCACACTCTCACACTCGGCCCCACACTCTCACACTCGCCCCCCACACTCTCACACACGCCCCCACACTCTCACACTCGCCCCCACACTCTCACACTCGCCCCCACACTCTCACACTCGGCTCCACACTCTCACACTCGCCCCCACACTCTCACACTCGCCCCCACACTCTCACACTCACCCCCACACTCTCACACTCGCCCCCACACTCTCACACTTGGCCCCACACTCTCACACTCGCCCCCACACTCTCACCCTCACCCCCTCACTCTCACACTCGCCCCCACAATCTCACACTCGCCACAACAATCTCACACTCGCCCACACACTAAAACACTCTTCCCTACACCCTCATACTCGCCCCCACACTCTCACACTCTCCCCCACACTCTCACACTCGCCCCCACACTCTCACATTCGCCCCAACGCTCTCACACTCGCCCACACGCTCTCACATGCGCCCCCCCAAGATCTCACACTCGCCCCCACACTCTCACACTCGCCCCCCACACTCTCACACTCGCCCCCCACACTCTCACACTCGCCACCACACTCTCACACTCGCCCACACACTCTCACACTCACCCACACACTCTCACACTCGCCCCCACACTCTCACACTCGCCCCCACACTCTCACACTCGCCCCCACACTCTCACACTCACACTCACAATCTCACACTCACCCCCACACTCTCACACTTGACCTTACACTCTCACACTCGCCCCCACAATCTCACACTCGCCCACACTCTCACACTCGCCCACACTCTCACACTCACCCACACTCTCACACTCACCCCACACTCTCACACTCACCCCCACACTCTCACACTCACCCACACACACTCACACTCGACCCCCACACTCTCACACCCGCCCCCACACTCTCACACCCGCCCCCACACTCGCCCACATTCTCTCACACTCGGCCCCACCCTCTCACACTCGCCTCCACACTCTCACACTCGCCCACACACTCTCACACTCGCCCCCCACACTCTCACACTCGCCACCACACTCTCACACTCAGCCCACACACTCTCACACTCGCCCACACACTCACACTCGCCCCCACACTCTCACACTCGCCCCCACAATCTCACACTCGCCACAACAATCTCACACTCGCCCACACACTAAAACACTCTTCCCTACACCCTCATACACGCCCCCACACTCTCACACTCTCCCCCACGCTCTCACACTCGCCCCCACACTCTCACATTCGCCTCAACGCTCTCACACTCGCCCACACGCTCTCACATGCGCCCCCCCAAGATCTCACACTCTCCCCCACACTCTCACACTCGCCCACACACTCTCACACTCGCCCCCCACACTCTCACACTCGCCACCACACTCTCACACTCGCCCACACACTCTCACACTCGCCCACACACTCTCACACTCGCCCCCCACACTCTCACACTCGCCCCCCACACTCTCACACTCGCCCACACTCTCACACTCGCCCACAGTCTCACACTCGCCCACACTCTCACACTCACCCACACTCTCACACTCACCCCCACACTCTCACACTCACCCACACACACTCACACTCGCCCCCACACTCTCACACCCGCCCCCACACTCTCACACCCGCCCCCACACTCGCCCACATTCTCTCACACTCGCCCCCACGCTCTCACACCCGCCCCCACGCTCTCAAACTCGCCCACACGCTCTCACACTTGCCCACACACTCTCACACTTGCCCACACACTCTCACACTCGCCCACACACTCTCACACTCTCCCCCACACGCTCACACTCGCTCCCCACACTCTCACACTCGCGCCCACACTCGCCCACAAACACTCACACTCGCCACACACACTAACACTCACCCCCACACTCTCACACTCGCCCCACCAACTCACACTTGCCCACACTCTCACACTCTTCCCTACACTCTCACACTCGCCCACACACTCTCACACTCGCCCACACACTCTCACATTCGCCCACACACACTCATATTCGCCCCCACACTCTCACACTCGCCCCCACAATCTCACACTCGCCCCCACACTCGCCCACACTCTCACACTCGCTCCCACACTCTCACACTCACCCCCACACTCTCACATTCGGCCCTTCTCTCACACTTGCCCCCACAATCTCACACGAACACACTCTCACACTCGCCCACACTCTCACACTCACCCACACTCTCACACTCGCCCACACACTCTCACACTCGCCCACACACACTCACACTCGCCCCCACACTCGACAACACACACATACTCGCCCCCACACTCTCACACTCACCCCCACACTCTGACACTCACCCCCACAGTCTCACACTAGCCCACACGCTCTCACACTCACCCATACGCTCTCACACTCACCCACATGCTCTCACACTCACCCACACGCTCTCACACCAGCCCCCACGCTCACACCCGCCCCCACACTCTCACACTCGCCCCCACGCTCTCACACTCGCCCCACGCTCTCACACTCGCCCCCACGCTCTCACACTCACCCATACGCTCTCACACTCTCCCCCACACTCTCACACTCTCCCCCACACTCTCACACTCTCCCCCACACTCTCACACTCGCCCCCACACTCTCACACTCGCCCCCACACTCTCACACTCGCCCCCACACTCTCACACTCTCCCCCACACTCTCACACTCTCCCCCACACTCTCACACTCTCCCCCACACTCTCACACTCGCCCCCACGCTCTCACACTCGCCCCTACACTCTCACACTTGCCCCCACTCTCACACTCGCCCCCACACTCTCACACTCGCCCTCACACTCTCACACTCGCCCCACACTCTCACACTCGCCCCGGCACTCTCACATTCACCCCCACAATCTCACACTCGCCCCCACACTCTCACACTCGCCCCTACACTCTCACACTCGCCCACACTCTCATACTCGCCCACACTCTCACACTCGCCCACACTCTCACACTCGCCCACACTCTCATACTCGCCCACACTTTCATACTTGCCCACACTCTCACACTCGCCTACACACTCTCACACTCGCCCACACACACTCACACTCGCCCCCACACTCTCACACCCGCCCCCACACTCTCACACCCGCCCCCACACTCGCCCACAGTCTCACACTCACGCACACTCTCTCACTCACCCACACACTCTCACATTCGCCCCCACACTCTCACACTCACCCACAGACACTCACCCTCACCCCTATGCTCTCACACTCATCCCCACACTCTCACACTCGCCCACACACACTCACATTCGCCCACACACACTCACACTTGCCCACACACTCTCACACTCGCCCACACACTCTCACACTCGCCCACACACTCTCACACTCGCCCACACTCTCACACTCGCCCACACTCTCACACTCGCCCACACTCTCACACTCGCCCACACTCTCACACTCACCCACACACTCTCACACTCGCCCACACACTCACACTCGCCCCCATACTCTCACACTCGCCCCCACAATCTCACACTCGCCCCCACACTCGCCCACACTCTCACACTCGCCCCCACACTCTCACACTCACCCCCACACTCTCACACTCGCCCCCACACACTCTCACTCGCACACACACACACTCACACTTGCCCCCACACACACACACTCACCCCACACTCTCACACTTGCCCACACACTCTCACACTCATCCCTACACTCTCACACTCACCCCCACACTCTCACACTCGCCCACACACTCTCACACTCGCCCACACACTCTCACACTCGCCCCCCACACTCGCCCACACTCTCACACTCGCCCCCACACTCTCACACTCACCCCCACACTCTGATACTCACCCCCACAGTCTCACACTCGCCCACACGCTCTCACACTCACCCATATGCCCTCACACTCACCCACATGCTCTCACACCCGCCCCACGCTCACACTCGCCCCCATGCTCTCACACTCGCCCACACTCTCACGCTCACCCCCACACTCTCACACTCACCCCCACACTCTCACACTCAGCCCTTCTCTCACACTTGCCCCCACAATCTCACATGAACACACTCTCACACTCGCCCACACTCTCACACTCACCCACACTCTCACACTCGCCCCCATACTCTCACACTCGCCCCCACAATCTCACACTCGCCCCCACACTCGCCCACACTCTCACACTCGCCCCCACAATCTCACACTCGCCCACACTCTCATACTCGCCCACACTCTCACACTCGCCCACACTCTCATACTCGCCCACACTTTCATACTTGCCCACACTCTCACACTCGCCTACACACTCTCACACTCGCCCACACACACTCACACTCGCCCCCACACTCTCACACCCGCCCCCACACTCTCACACCCGCCCCCACACTCGCCCACAGTCTCACACTAACTCACACTCTCTCACTCACCCACACACTCTCACATTCGCCCCCACACTCTCACACTCACCCACAGACACTCACCCTCACCCCTATGCTCTCACACTCACCCCCACACTCTCACACTCGCCCACACACACTCACATTCGCCCACACACACTCACACTTGCCCACACACTCTCACACTCGCCCACACACTCTCACACTCGCCCACACACTCTCACACTCGCCCACACTCTCACACTCGCCCACACTCTCACACTCGCCCACACTCTCACACTCGCCCACACTCTCACACTCACCCACACACTCTCACACTCGCCCACACACTCACACTCGCCCCCATACTCTCACACTCGCCCCCACAATCTCACACTCGCCCCCACACTCGCCCACACTCTCACACTCGCCCCCACACTCTCACACTCACCCCCACACTCTCACACTCGCCCCCACACACTCTCACTCGCACACACACACACTCACACTTGCCCCCACACACACACACTCACCCCACACTCTCACACTTGCCCACACACTCTCACACTCATCCCTACACTCTCACACTCACCCCCACACTCTCACACTCGCCCACACACTCTCACACTCGCCCACACACTCTCACACTCGCCCCCACACTCGCCCACACTCTCACACTCGCCCCCACACTCTCACACTCACCCCCACACTCTGATACTCACCCCCACAGTCTCACACTCGCCCACACGCTCTCACACTCACCCATATGCCCTCACACTCACCCACATGCTCTCACACCCGCCCCACGCTCACACTCGCCCCCATGCTCTCACACTCGCCCACACTCTCACGCTCACCCCCACACTCTCACACTCACCCCCACACTCTCACACTCAGCCCTTCTCTCACACTTGCCCCCACAATCTCACATGAACACACTCTCACACTCGCCCACACTCTCACACTCACCCACACTCTCACACTCACCCACACACTCTCACACTCGCCCACACACTCACACTCGCCCCCATACTCTCACACTCGCCCCCACAATCTCACACTCGCCCCCACACTCGCCCACACTCTCACACTCGCCCCCACACTCTCACACTCACCCCCACACTCTCACACTCACCCCCACACACTCTCACTCGCACACACACACTCACACTTGCCCCCACACTCTCACACTCGCCCACACACTCTCACACTCGCCCACACACTCTCACACTCGCCCCCACACTCGCCCACACACACACACTCGCCCCCACACTCTCACACTCACCCCCACACTCTGACACTCGCCCCCACAGTCTCACACTCGCCCACACACTCTCACACTCACCCACACTCTCACACTCGCCCACACACTCTCACACTCGCCCACAGACTCTCACACTCGCCCACACACACTCACACTCACCCCACACTCTCACACTCGCCCCCACAATCTCACACTCGCCCCCACACTCGCCCACACTCTCACACTCGCCCCCACACTCTCACACTCACCCCCACACTCTCACACTCGGCCCTTCTCTCACACTTGCCCCCACAATCTCACACTCGCCCCCACACTCGCCCACACTCTCACACTCGCCCACACTCTCACACTCGCCCACACACTCTCACACTCGCCCCCACACTCGCCCACACACTCTCACACTCGCCCCCACACTCGCCCACACACACACACTCGCCCCCACACTCTCACACTCACCCCCACACTCTGACACTCGCCCCCACAGTCTCACACTCGCCCACACACTCTCACACTCACCCATACGCTCTCACACTCACCCACATGCTCTCACACTCACCCACATGCTCTCACACTCACCCACACGCTCTCACACTCGCCCCACGCTCACACTCGCCCCCATGCTCTCACACTCGCCCACACTCTCACACTCGCCCCCACACTCTCACACTCACCCCCACACTCTCACACTCAGTCCTTCTCTCACACTTTCCCCCACAATCTCACACGAACACACTCTCACACTCGCCCACACTCTCACACTCACCCACACTCTCACACTCGCCCACACACTCTCACACTCGCCCCCACACTCGCCCACACACACACACTCGCCCTCACACTCACCCCCACACTCTGACACTCGCCCCCACAGTCTCACACTCGCCCACACGCTCTCACACTCACCCATATGCTCTCACACTCACCCACATGCTCTCACACTCACCCACACGCTCTCACACCAGCCCCCACGCTCACACTCGCCCCCATGCTCTCACACTCGCCCACACTCTCACACTCGCCCCCACACTCTCACACTCACCCCCACACTCTCACACTCGGTCCTTCTCTCACACTTTCCCCCACAATCTCACACGAACACACTCTCACACTCGCCCACACTCTCACACTCACCCACACTCTCACACTCGCCCACACACTCTCACACTCGCCCCCACACTCGCCCACACACACACACTCGCCCTCACACTCACCCCCACACTCTGACACTCGCCCCCACAGTCTCACACTCGCCCACACGCTCTCACACTCACCCATATGCTCTCACACTCACCCACATGCTCTCACACTCACCCACACGCTCTCACACCAGCCCCCACGCTCACACTCGCCCCCACGCTCTCACACTTGCCCCCAGGCTCTCACACTCGCCCACACGCTCTCACACTTGCCCCCACCAACTCACACTTGCCCACACACTCTCACACTCTTCCCTACACTCTCACACTCGCCCCCACACTCTCACACTCACCCCCACAATCTCACACTCGCCCACACACTCTCACACTCGCCCCTTCTCTCACACCTGCTCCCACAATCTCACACGAACACACTCTCACACTCGCCCACACTCTCACACTTGCCCACACACTCACACTCACCCTCACACTCTCACACTCGCCCACACACTCACACTCGCCCCCATACTCTCACATTCGCCCCCACAATCTCACACTCGCCCCCACACTCGCCCACACTCTCACACTCGCCCCCACACTCTCACACTCACCCCCACACTCTCACACTCACCCACACACTCTCACACTCGCCCCTACACTCTCACACTCGCCTCACAATCTCACACTCACCCACACACTCTCACACTCACCCCCACACTCTCACACTTGCCCCCACCAACTCACACTTGCCCACACACTCTCACACTCTTCCCTACACTCTCACACGCACCCCCACACTCTCACACTCGCCCACACACTCTCACACTCGCCCCTTCTCTCACACCTGCCCCCACAATCTCACACGAACACACTCTCACACTCGCCCACACTCTCACACTCGCCCACACTCTCACACTCGCCCACACTCTCACACTCACCCACACACTCTCACACTCGCCCACACACTCACACTCACCCACACACTCTCACACTCGCCCACACACTCACACTCGCCCCCATACTCTCACACTCGCCCCCACAATCTCACACTCGCCCCCACACTCGCCCACACTCTCACACTCGCCCCCAAAATCTCACACTCACCCCCACACTCTCACACTCGCCCCCACACACACACACTCACCCCACACTCTCACACTTGCCCACACACTCTCACACTCATCCCTACACTCTCACCCTCACCCCCACACTCTCACACTCGCCCACACACTCTCACACTCGCCCACACACTCTCACACTCGCCCCCACACTCGCCCACACTCTCACACTCGCCCCCACACTCTCACACTCACCCCCACACTCTGACACTCACCCCCACAGTCTCACACTCGCCCACACGCTCTCACACTCACCCATACGCCCTCACACTCACCCACATGCTCTCACACCCGCCCCACGCTCACACTCGCCCCCATGCTCTCACACTCGCCCCCACACTCGCCCACACTCTCACGCTCACCCCCACACTCTCACACTCACCCCCACACTCTCACACTCAGCCCTTCTCTCACACTTGCCCCCACAATCTCACATGAACACACTCTCACACTCGCCCACACTCTCACACTCACCCACACTCTCACACTCACCCACACACTCTCACACTCGCCCACACACTCACACTCGCCCCCATACTCTCACACTCGCCCCCACAATCTCACACTCGCCCCCACACTCGCCCACACTCTCACACTCGCCCCCACACTCTCACACTCACCCCCACACTCTCACACTCACCCCCACACACTCTCACTCGCACACACACACTCACACTTGCCCCCACACTCTCACACTCACCCCACACTCTCACACTCGCCCCACCAACTCACACTTGCCCACACACTCTCACACTCATCCCTACACTCTCACACTCACCCCCACACTCTCACACTCGCCCCCACACTCTCTCACTCACCCCCACCCTCTCTCACTCACCCCCACCCTCTCACACTCACCCCCACACTCTCACACTCGCCCTTACACTCTCACACTCGCCCCACAATCTCACACTCACCCACACACTCTCACACTCACCCCCACACTCTCACACTCGCCCCCACACTCGCCCACACTCTCACACTCGCCCCCACACTCTCACACGCACCCCCACACTCTCATACTCGGCCCTTCTCTCCACTTGCCCCCACAATCTCACACGAACACACTCTCACACTCGTCCACACTCTCACACTCACCCACACTCTCACACTCGCCCACACACTCTCACACTCGCCCACACACACTCACACTCGCCCCCACACTCGACAACACACACATACTCGCCCCCACACTCTCACACTCACCCCCACACTCTGACACTCGCCCCCACAGTCTCACACTAGCCCACACGCTCTCACACTCACCCATACGCTCTCACACTCACCCACATGCTCTCACACTCACCCACACGCTCTCACACCAGCCCCCACGCTCACACCCGCCCCCACACTCTCACACTCGCCCCCACGCTCTCACACTCGCCCCACGCTCTCACACTCGCCCCCACGCTCTCACACTCACCCATACGCTCTCACACTCTCCCCCACACTCTCACACTCTCCCCCACACTCTCACACTCTCCCCCACACTCTCACACTCGCCCCCACACTCTCACACTCGCCCCCACACTCTCACACTCGCCCCCACACTCTCACACTCTCCCCCACACTCTCACACTCTCCCCCACACTCTCACACTCGCCCCCACGCTCTCACACTCGCCCCTACACTCTCACACTTGCCCCCACTCTCACACTCGCCCCCACACTCTCACACTCGCCCTCACACTCTCACACTCGCCCTCACACTCTCACACTCGCCCCGGCACTCTCACATTCACCCCCACAATCTCACACTCGCCCCCACACTCTCACACTCGCCCCTACACTCTCACACTCGCCCACACTCTCATACTCGCCCACACTCTCACACTCGCCCACACTCTCACACTCGCCCACACTCTCACACTCGCCCACACTCTCACACTCGCCCACACACACTCACACTCGCCCCCACACTCTCACACCCGCCCCCACACTCTCACACCCGCCCCCACACTCGCCCACAGTCTCACACTCACTCACACTCTCTCACTCACCCACACACTCTCACATTCGCCCCCACACTCTCACACTCACCCACAGACACTCACCCTCACCCCTATGCTCTCACACTCACCCCCACACTCTCACACTCGCCCACACACACTCACATTCGCCCACACGCACTCACACTTGCCCACACACTCTCACACTCGCCCACACACTCTCACACTCGCCCACACACTCTCACACTCGCCCACACACTCTCACACTCGCCCACACACACTCTCACTCGCCCCCACACTCTCACACTCTTCCCTACACTCTCACACTCACCCCCACACTCTCACACTCGCCCCTACACTCTCACACTCGCCCCACAATCTCACACTCACCCACACACTCTCACACTCACCCCCACACTCTCACACTTGCCCCCACCAACTCACACTTGCCCACACACTCTCACACTCTTCCCTACACTCTCACACTCACCCCCACACTCTCACACTCGCCCCCACAATCTCACACTCGCCCCTTCTCTCACACCTGCCCCCACAATCTCACACGAACACACTCTCACACTCGCCCACACTCTCACACTCGCCCACACTCTCACACTCACCCACACACTCTCACACTCGCCCACACACTCACACTCGCCCCCATACTCTCACACTCGCCCCACCAACTCACACTCACCCCACACTCTAACACCCGCCTCGACACTCTCACACTCACCCCCACAATCTCACACTCACCCCCACAATCTCACACTCGCCCCCACAATCTCACACTCGCCCACACTCTCACACTCACCCACACACTCTCACACTCGCCCACACACACTCACACTCGCCCCCACACTCGCCCACACACACACACTCGGCCCCCACACTCTCACACTCACCCCCACACTCTGACACTCGCCCCCACACTCGCCCACAGTCTCACACTCACCCACACTCTCTCACTCACCCACACACTCTCACATTCGCCCCCACACTCTCACACTCACCCACAGACACTCACCCTCACCCCCACACTCTCACACTCACCCCACACTCTCACACTCACCCCACACTCTCACACTCGCCCCTACACTCTCACACTCGCCCCACAATCTCACACTCACCCTCACACTCTCACACTCACCCCCACACTCTCACACTTGCCCCCAACTCTCACTTGCCCACACACTCTCACACTCTTCCCTACACTCTCACACTCACCCCCACACTCTCATACTCGCCCCCACAATCTCACACTCGCCCCTTCTCTCACACCTGCCCCCACAATCTCACACGAACACACTCTCACACTCGCCCAAACTCTCACACTCACCCACACTCTCACACTCACCCACACACTCGCACACTCGCCCACACACTCACACTCGCCCCCATACTCTCACATTCGCCCCACCAACTCACACTTGCCCACACACTCTCACACTCTTCCCTACTCTCTCACACTCACCCCACACTCTAACACTCGCCTCGACACTCTCACACTCACCCCCACAATCTCACACTCGCCCCCACAATCTCACACTCGCCCCTACACTCTCACACTCACGCCCACAATCTCACACTTGCCCACACTCTCATACTCACCCACACTCTCATACTCGCCCACACTCTCACACTCGCCCCCACACTCTCACACTCGCCCACACACTCTCACACTCACCCCCACACTCTCACACTCACCCACACTCTCACACTCACCCCCACACTCTCACACTCGCCCACACACACTCACACTCGCCCACACACTCTCACACCTGCCCCCACACTCTCACACTCGCCCCCACACTCTCACACTCACCCCCACACTCTCACACTCGCCCCACACACACTCACACTCGCCCACACACACTCACACTCACCCACACACACTCACACTTGCCCACACACTCTCACACTCGCCCACACACTCTCACACCCGCCCACACACTCTCACACCCGCCCACAACTCTCACACTCACCCACACACTCTCACACTTGCCCACACACTCTCACACTCGCCCACACTCTCACACTCGCCCACACGCACTCACACTCATCCACACCCTCTCACAATCACCCACACACTCTCACACTCACCCCAACACTCTCACACTTGCCCCAACACTCTCACACTCGCCCCTACACTCTCACACTCGCCCACACTCTCATACTCGCCCACACTCTCACACTCGCCCACACTCTCACACTCGCCCACACTCTCACACTCGCCCACACTCTCACACTCGCCCACACTCTCATACTCGCCCACACTCTCATACTTGCCCACACTCTCACACTCGCCTACACACTCTCACACTCGCCCACACACACTCACACTCGCCCCCACAATCTCACACCCACCCCCACACTCTCACACTCACCCCCACACTCTCACACTCGCCCCCACACACTCTCACTCGCACACACACACACTCACACTTGCCCCCACACACACACACTCACCCCACACTCTCACACTTGCCCACACACTCTCACACTCATCCCTACACTCTCACACTCACCCCCACACTCTCACACTCGCCCACACACTCTCACACTCGCCCACACACTCTCACACTCGCCCCCACACTCGCCCACACTCTCACACTCGCCCCCACACTCTCACACTCACCCCCACACTCTGATACTCACCCCCACAGTCTCACACTCGCCCACACGCTCTCACACTCACCCATATGCCCTCACACTCACCCACATGCTCTCACACCCGCCCCACGCTCACACTCGCCCCCATGCTCTCACACTCGCCCACACTCTCACGCTCACCCCCACACTCTCACACTCACCCCCACACTCTCACACTCAGCCCTTCTCTCACACTTGCCCCCACAATCTCACATGAACACACTCTCACACTCGCCCACACTCTCACACTCACCCACACTCTCACACTCACCCACACACTCTCACACTCGCCCCCATACTCTCACACTCGCCCCCATACTCTCACACTCGCCCCCACAATCTCACACTCGCCCCCACACTCGCCCACACTCTCACACTCGCCCCCACACTCTCACACTCACCCCCACACTCTCACACTCACCCCCACACACTCTCACTCGCACACACACACTCACACTTGCCCCCACACTCTCACACTCGCCCACACACTCTCACACTCGCCCACACACTCTCACACTCGCCCCCACACTCGCCCACACACACACACTCGCCCCCACACTCTCACACTCACCCCCACACTCTGACACTCGCCCCCACAGTCTCACACTCGCCCACACACTCTCACACTCACCCACACTCTCACACTCGCCCACACACTCTCACACTCGCCCACAGACTCTCACACTCGCCCACACACACTCACACTCACCCCACACTCTCACACTCGCCCCCACAATCTCACACTCGCCCCCACACTCGCCCACACTCTCACACTCGCCCCCACACTCTCACACTCACCCCCACACTCTCACACTCGGCCCTTCTCTCACACTTGCCCCCACAATCTCACACTCGCCCCCACACTCGCCCACACTCTCACACTCGCCCACACTCTCACACTCGCCCACACACTCTCACACTCGCCCCCACACTCGCCCACACACTCTCACACTCGCCCCCACACTCGCCCACACACACACACTCGCCCCCACACTCTCACACTCACCCCCACACTCTGACACTCGCCCCCACAGTCTCACACTCGCCCACACACTCTCACACTCACCCATACGCTCTCACACTCACCCACATGCTCTCACACTCACCCACATGCTCTCACACTCACCCACACGCTCTCACACTCGCCCCACGCTCACACTCGCCCCCATGCTCTCACACTCGCCCACACTCTCACACTCGCCCCCACACTCTCACACTCACCCCCACACTCTCACACTCAGTCCTTCTCTCACACTTTCCCCCACAATCTCACACGAACACACTCTCACACTCGCCCACACTCTCACACTCACCCACACTCTCACACTCGCCCACACACTCTCACACTCGCCCCCACACTCGCCCACACACACACACTCGCCCTCACACTCACCCCCACACTCTGACACTCGCCCCCACAGTCTCACACTCGCCCACACGCTCTCACACTCACCCATATGCTCTCACACTCACCCACATGCTCTCACACTCACCCACACGCTCTCACACCAGCCCCCACGCTCACACTCGCCCCCATGCTCTCACACTCGCCCACACTCTCACACTCGCCCCCACACTCTCACACTCACCCCCACACTCTCACACTCGGTCCTTCTCTCACACTTTCCCCCACAATCTCACACGAACACACTCTCACACTCGCCCACACTCTCACACTCACCCACACTCTCACACTCGCCCACACACTCTCACACTCGCCCCCACACTCGCCCACACACACACACTCGCCCTCACACTCACCCCCACACTCTGACACTCGCCCCCACAGTCTCACACTCGCCCACACGCTCTCACACTCACCCATATGCTCTCACACTCACCCACATGCTCTCACACTCACCCACACGCTCTCACACCAGCCCCCACGCTCACACTCGCCCCCACGCTCTCACACTTGCCCCCAGGCTCTCACACTCGCCCACACGCTCTCACACTTGCCCCCACCAACTCACACTTGCCCACACACTCTCACACTCTTCCCTACACTCTCACACTCGCCCCCACACTCTCACACTCACCCCCACAATCTCACACTCGCCCACACACTCTCACACTCGCCCCTTCTCTCACACCTGCTCCCACAATCTCACACGAACACACTCTCACACTCGCCCACACTCTCACACTTGCCCACACACTCACACTCACCCTCACACTCTCACACTCGCCCACACACTCACACTCGCCCCCATACTCTCACATTCGCCCCCACAATCTCACACTCGCCCCCACACTCGCCCACACTCTCACACTCGCCCCCACACTCTCACACTCACCCCCACACTCTCACACTCACCCACACACTCTCACACTCGCCCCTACACTCTCACACTCGCCTCACAATCTCACACTCACCCACACACTCTCACACTCACCCCCACACTCTCACACTTGCCCCCACCAACTCACACTTGCCCACACACTCTCACACTCTTCCCTACACTCTCACACGCACCCCCACACTCTCACACTCGCCCACACACTCTCACACTCGCCCCTTCTCTCACACCTGCCCCCACAATCTCACACGAACACACTCTCACACTCGCCCACACTCTCACACTCGCCCACACTCTCACACTCGCCCACACTCTCACACTCACCCACACACTCTCACACTCGCCCACACACTCACACTCACCCACACACTCTCACACTCGCCCACACACTCACACTCGCCCCCATACTCTCACACTCGCCCCCACAATCTCACACTCGCCCCCACACTCGCCCACACTCTCACACTCGCCCCCAAAATCTCACACTCACCCCCACACTCTCACACTCGCCCCCACACACACACACTCACCCCACACTCTCACACTTGCCCACACACTCTCACACTCATCCCTACACTCTCACCCTCACCCCCACACTCTCACACTCGCCCACACACTCTCACACTCGCCCACACACTCTCACACTCGCCCCCACACTCGCCCACACTCTCACACTCGCCCCCACACTCTCACACTCACCCCCACACTCTGACACTCACCCCCACAGTCTCACACTCGCCCACACGCTCTCACACTCACCCATACGCCCTCACACTCACCCACATGCTCTCACACCCGCCCCACGCTCACACTCGCCCCCATGCTCTCACACTCGCCCCCACACTCGCCCACACTCTCACGCTCACCCCCACACTCTCACACTCACCCCCACACTCTCACACTCAGCCCTTCTCTCACACTTGCCCCCACAATCTCACATGAACACACTCTCACACTCGCCCACACTCTCACACTCACCCACACTCTCACACTCACCCACACACTCTCACACTCGCCCACACACTCACACTCGCCCCCATACTCTCACACTCGCCCCCACAATCTCACACTCGCCCCCACACTCGCCCACACTCTCACACTCGCCCCCACACTCTCACACTCACCCCCACACTCTCACACTCACCCCCACACACTCTCACTCGCACACACACACTCACACTTGCCCCCACACTCTCACACTCACCCCACACTCTCACACTCGCCCCACCAACTCACACTTGCCCACACACTCTCACACTCATCCCTACACTCTCACACTCACCCCCACACTCTCACACTCGCCCCCACACTCTCTCACTCACCCCCACCCTCTCTCACTCACCCCCACCCTCTCACACTCACCCCCACACTCTCACACTCGCCCTTACACTCTCACACTCGCCCCACAATCTCACACTCACCCACACACTCTCACACTCACCCCCACACTCTCACACTCGCCCCCACACTCGCCCACACTCTCACACTCGCCCCCACACTCTCACACGCACCCCCACACTCTCATACTCGGCCCTTCTCTCCACTTGCCCCCACAATCTCACACGAACACACTCTCACACTCGTCCACACTCTCACACTCACCCACACTCTCACACTCGCCCACACACTCTCACACTCGCCCACACACTCTCACACTCGCCCACACACACTCACACTCGCCCCCACACTCGACAACACACACATACTCGCCCCCACACTCTCACACTCACCCCCACACTCTGACACTCGCCCCCACAGTCTCACACTAGCCCACACGCTCTCACACTCACCCATACGCTCTCACACTCACCCACATGCTCTCACACTCACCCACACGCTCTCACACCAGCCCCCACGCTCACACCCGCCCCCACACTCTCACACTCGCCCCCACGCTCTCACACTCGCCCCACGCTCTCACACTCGCCCCCACGCTCTCACACTCACCCATACGCTCTCACACTCTCCCCCACACTCTCACACTCTCCCCCACACTCTCACACTCTCCCCCACACTCTCACACTCGCCCCCACACTCTCACACTCGCCCCCACACTCTCACACTCGCCCCCACACTCTCACACTCTCCCCCACACTCTCACACTCTCCCCCACGCTCTCACACTCGCCCCCACGCTCTCACACTCGCCCCTACACTCTCACACTTGCCCCCACTCTCACACTCGCCCCCACACTCTCACACTCGCCCTCACACTCTCACACTCGCCCCACACTCTCACACTCGCCCCGGCACTCTCACATTCACCCCCACAATCTCACACTCGCCCCCACACTCTCACACTCGCCCCTACACTCTCACACTCGCCCACACTCTCATACTCGCCCACACTCTCACACTCGCCCACACTCTCACACTCGCCCACACTCTCACACTCGCCCACACTCTCACACTCGCCCACACTCTCACACTCGCCCACACACACTCACACTCGCCCCCACACTCTCACACCCGCCCCCACACTCTCACACCCGCCCCCACACTCGCCCACAGTCTCACACTCACTCACACTCTCTCACTCACCCACACACTCTCACATTCGCCCCCACACTCTCACACTCACCCACAGACACTCACCCTCACCCCTATGCTCTCACACTCACCCCCACACTCTCACACTCGCCCACACACACTCACATTCGCCCACACGCACTCACACTTGCCCACACACTCTCACACTCGCCCACACACTCTCACACTCGCCCACACACTCTCACACTCGCCCACACACTCTCACACTCGCCCACACACTCTCACACTCGCCCACACACACTCTCACTCGCCCCCACACTCTCACACTCTTCCCTACACTCTCACACTCACCCCCACACTCTCACACTCGCCCCTACACTCTCACACTCGCCCCACAATCTCACACTCACCCACACACTCTCACACTCACCCCCACACTCTCACACTTGCCCCCACCAACTCACACTTGCCCACACACTCTCACACTCTTCCCTACACTCTCACACTCACCCCCACACTCTCACACTCGCCCCCACAATCTCACACTCGCCCCTTCTCTCACACCTGCCCCCACAATCTCACACGAACACACTCTCACACTCGCCCACACTCTCACACTCGCCCACACTCTCACACTCACCCACACACTCTCACACTCGCCCACACACTCACACTCGCCCCCATACTCTCACACTCGCCCCACCAACTCACACTCACCCCACACTCTAACACCCGCCTCGACACTCTCACACTCACCCCCACAATCTCACACTCACCCCCACAATCTCACACTCGCCCCCACAATCTCACACTCGCCCACACTCTCACACTCACCCACACACTCTCACACTCGCCCACACACACTCACACTCGCCCCCACACTCGCCCACACACACACACTCGGCCCCCACACTCTCACACTCACCCCCACACTCTGACACTCGCCCCCACACTCGCCCACAGTCTCACACTCACCCACACTCTCTCACTCACCCACACACTCTCACATTCGCCCCCACACTCTCACACTCACCCACAGACACTCACCCTCACCCCCACACTCTCACACTCACCCCACACTCTCACACTCACCCCACACTCTCACACTCGCCCCTACACTCTCACACTCGCCCCACAATCTCACACTCACCCTCACACTCTCACACTCACCCCCACACTCTCACACTTGCCCCCAACTCTCACTTGCCCACACACTCTCACACTCTTCCCTACACTCTCACACTCACCCCCACACTCTCATACTCGCCCCCACAATCTCACACTCGCCCCTTCTCTCACACCTGCCCCCACAATCTCACACGAACACACTCTCACACTCGCCCAAACTCTCACACTCACCCACACTCTCACACTCACCCACACACTCGCACACTCGCCCACACACTCACACTCGCCCCCATACTCTCACATTCGCCCCACCAACTCACACTTGCCCACACACTCTCACACTCTTCCCTACTCTCTCACACTCACCCCACACTCTAACACTCGCCTCGACACTCTCACACTCACCCCCACAATCTCACACTCGCCCCCACAATCTCACACTCGCCCCTACACTCTCACACTCACGCCCACAATCTCACACTTGCCCACACTCTCATACTCACCCACACTCTCATACTCGCCCACACTCTCACACTCGCCCCCACACTCTCACACTCGCCCACACACTCTCACACTCACCCCCACACTCTCACACTCACCCACACTCTCACACTCACCCCCACACTCTCACACTCGCCCACACACACTCACACTCGCCCACACACTCTCACACCTGCCCCCACACTCTCACACTCGCCCCCACACTCTCACACTCACCCCCACACTCTCACACTCGCCCCACACACACTCACACTCGCCCACACACACTCACACTCACCCACACACACTCACACTTGCCCACACACTCTCACACTCGCCCACACACTCTCACACCCGCCCACACACTCTCACACCCGCCCACAACTCTCACACTCACCCACACACTCTCACACTTGCCCACACACTCTCACACTCGCCCACACTCTCACACTCGCCCACACGCACTCACACTCATCCACACCCTCTCACAATCACCCACACACTCTCACACTCACCCCAACACTCTCACACTTGCCCCAACACTCTCACACTCGCCCCTACACTCTCACACTCGCCCACACTCTCATACTCGCCCACACTCTCACACTCGCCCACACTCTCACACTCGCCCACACTCTCACACTCGCCCACACTCTCACACTCGCCCACACTCTCATACTCGCCCACACTCTCATACTTGCCCACACTCTCACACTCGCCCACACTCTCACACTCGCCCACACACACTCACACTCGCCCCCACAATCTCACACCCGCCCCCACACTCTCACACCCGCCCCCACACTCGCCCACAGTCTCACACTCACTCACACTCTCTCACTCACCCACACACTCTCACATTCGCCCCCACACTCTCACACTCACCCACAGACACTCACCCTCACCCCTACGCTCTCACACTCACCCACACACTCTCACACTCGCCCACACACACTCACATTCGCCCACACACACTCACACTTGCCCACACACTCTCACACTCGCCCACACACTCTCACACTCGCCCACACACTCTCACACTCGCCCACACACACTCACACTCACCCCCACACTCTCACACTCTTCCCTACACTCTCACACTCACCCCCACACTCTCACACTCGCCCCTACACTCTCACACTTGCCCCACAATCTCACACTCACCCTCACACTCTCACACTCACCCCCACACTCTCACACTTGCCCCCACCAACTCACACTTGCCCACACACTCTCACACTCTTCCCTACACTCTCACACTCACCCCCACACTCTCACACTCGCCCCCACAATCTCACACTCGCCCCTTCTCTCACACCTGCCCCCACAATCTCACACGAACACACTCTCACACTCGCCCACACTCTCACACTCACCCACACACTCTCACACTCGCCCACACACTCACACTCGCCCCCATACTCTCACACTCGCCCCACCAACTCACACTCACCCCACACTCTAACACCCGCCTCGACACTCTCACACTCACCCCCACAATCTCACACTCACCCCCACAATCTCACACTCGCCCCCACAATCTCACACTCGCCCACACTCTCACACTCGCC
Organism: Isurus oxyrinchus; assembly: GCA_026770705.1. NCBI lineage: Eukaryota > Metazoa > Chordata > Chondrichthyes > Lamniformes > Lamnidae > Isurus > Isurus oxyrinchus. The sequence goes on from JANJGN010002794.1 coordinate 33,558, forward strand.
CACACACTCTCACACTCGCCCACAGTCTCACACTCACCCACACTCTCTCACTCACCCACACACTCTCACATTCACTCCCACACTCTCACACTCACCCACAGACACTCACCCTCACCCCCACACTCTCACACTCACCCCACACTCTCACACTCACCCCACACTCTCACACTCGCCCCTACACTCTCACACTCGCCCCACAATCTCACACTCACCCTCACACTCTCACACTCACCCCCACACTCTCACACTTGCCCCCAACTCACACTTGCCCACACACTCTCACACTCTTCCCTACACTCTCACACTCACCCCCACACTCTCACACTCTCCCCCACAATCTCACACTCGCCCCTTCTCTTACACCTGCCCCCACAATCTCAAACGAACACACTCTCACACTCGGCCACACTCTCACACTCACCCACACTCTCACACTCACCCACACACTCTCACACTCGCCCACACACTCACACTCGCCCCCATACTCTCACATTCACCCCACCAACTCACACTTGCCCACACACTCTCACACTCTTCCCTACTCTCTCACACTCACCCCACACTCTAACACTCGCCTCGACACTCTCACACTCACCCCCACAATCTCACACTCGCCCCCACAATCTCACACTCGCCCCTACACTCTCACACTCACGCCCACAATCTCACACTTGCCCACACTCTCATACTCGCCCACACTCTCACACTCGCCCCCACACTCTCACACTCGCCCACACACTCTCACACTCACCCCCACACTCTCTCACTCACCCACACTCTCACACTCACCCCCACACTCTCACACTCGCCCACACACACTCACACTCGCCCACACACTCTCACACTCACCCCCACACTCTCACACTCACCCCCACACTCTCACACTCACCCACACTCTCACACTCACCCCCACACTCTCACACTCGCCCCCACACTCTCACACTCACCCCCACACTCTCACAATCGCCCCACACACACTCACACTCGCCCACACACACTCACACTCACCCACACACACTCACACTTGCCCACACACTCTCACACTTGCCCACACACTCTCACACCCGCCCACACACTCTCACACCCGCCCACAACTCTCACACTCACCCACACACTCTCACACTTGCCCACACACTCTCACACTCGCCCACACTGACACTCGCCCACACGCACTCACACTCATCCACACCCTCTCACACTCACCCACACACTCTCACACTCGCCCCAACACTCTCACACTCGCCCCCACACTCTCACACTCGCCCCCACACACTCTCACACTCACCCCAACACTCTCACACTCACCCACACTCTCACACGCGCCCCCACACTCTCACATCCGCCCCCACACTCTCACACTCGCCCCCACACTCTCACACTCACCCCCACACTCTTACACTCACCCACACTCTCACACTCGCCCCCACACTCTCACACTCGCCCCCACACTCTCACACTCACCCCCACACTCTCACACTCGCCCCCACACTCTCACACTCACCAGTACACAGACACAAACAGCGGGGCCAGCCGACTGAGAGAAGCAGGAAGATAAACCGGGAATGGCTGCCGACTCTCCCACCAGTTTCACCCGGCACATCCCATCAGTCGGGCAGCTCAGGAAGGTGATGAGCTCTGAGGTGGTCAAGGGATCCACCGGTGACAGTGGTCACACCTTCACTGGGGCTGAGAGCAGACACTCATTCCCTTTAACAACTATTTATTACTCATCATCTACTTGGCCGTAGTGGTGACATTGCGACAGCAGACGGAGATGTTGATCAACACGTAAAATGGACTTACATCAGATTTCCAATACTGCAACAGGCCATTCAGCCCAGGCGGATGTTCTTGTTCCACATGAGCCCCTCCCGCCCTCACTCCATCTCACCCCATCAACATCTCCCTCATGTGTTTATCCAGCTTCCCCATAAGTACACTGACAATGTCACCCCACACTGAATTCATACTCAATTGGATTTATTACTGAGGATCCCCCATTGACAAGACCCAGTTCACGTGCCCACAGCACCAGGGAAACAGCTTCTCAATGGTTATCACAGCAAAATCTTTTAAGAAGAGGTACAGACGGAGAGCCGCACTGTCAGAGTGTCAGTGCTGAGGGAGTGCCGCTCTGTCAGAGGGTCAGTGCTGAGGGAGTGCTGCACTGTCAGACGGTCAGTGCTGAGGGGGTGCTGCACTGTCAGAGGGTCAGTGCTGACGGAGAGCCACACTGTCAGAGGGTCAGTACTGACGGAGTGCTGCACTGTCAAAGGGTCAGTACTGAGGGAGAGCTGCACTGTCAGAGCGTCAGTACTGAGGGAGAGCCGCACTGTCAGAGGGTCAGTACCATGGGAGTGCTGCATTGTCAGAGGGTCAGTACTGAGGGAGAGCTGCATTGTCGGAGGGTCAGTACTGTGGGAGAGCTGCACTGTCAGATGGTCAGTACTGAGGGAGTGCTGCACTGTCAGTGATTCAGTACTGAGGGAGAGCTGCATTGTCGGAGGGTCAGTACTGTGGGATTGCAGCGCTGTCAGAGGGTCAGTACTGAGGGAGAGCTGCACTGTCAGAGCGTCAGTACTGAGGGAGAGCCGCACTGTCAGAGGGTCAGTACCGGGGGAGTGCTGCATTGTCAGAGGGTCAGTACTGAGGGAGAGCTGCATTGTCGGAGGGTCAGTACTGTGGGAGAGCTGCACTGTCAGATGGTCAGTACTGAGGGAGTGCTGCACTGTCAGTGATTCAGTACTGAGGGAGAGCTGCATTGTCGGAGGGTCAGTACTGTGGGATTGCAGCACTGTCAGAGGGTCAGTACTGAGGGAGAGCTGCACTGTCAGAGCGTCAGTACTGAGGGAGAGCCGCACTGTCAGAGGGTCAGTACCGTGGGAGTGCTGCATTGTCAGAGGGTCAGTACTGTGGGAGAGCTGCATTGTCGGAGGGTCAGTAGTGTGGGAGAGCTGCACTGTCAGACGGTCAGTACTGAGGGAATGCTGCATTGTCATAGGGTCAGTACTGAGGGAGTGCTGCACTGTCAGAGTGTCAGTACTGAGGGTGTGCTGCACTGTCAGAGGGTCAGTACTGAGGGAGTGCTACACTGTCAGAGGGTCAGTGTTGAGGGAGTGCTGCATTGTCAGAGGGTCAGTACTGAGGGTGTGCTGCACTGTCAGAGGGTCAGTACTGAGGGAGTGCTACACTGTCGGAGGGTCAGTACTGAGGGAGTGCTGCACTGTCGGAGGGTCAGTGCTGAGGGAGTGCTGCAGTGTCGGAGGGTCAGTACTGAGGGAGTGCTGCAGTGTCGGAGGGTCAGTACTGAGGGTGTGCTGCACTGTCGGAGGGTCAGTACTGAGGGTGTGCTGCACTGTCAGAGGGTCAGTACTGAGGGAGTGCTGCATTGTCAGAGGGTCAGTACTGAGGGTGTGCTGCACTGTCAGAGGGTCAGTACCGTGGGAGTGCTGCATTGTCAGAGGGTCAGTACTGTGGGAGAGCTGCATTGTCGGAGGGTCAGTAGTGTGGGAAAGCTGCACTGTCAGACGGTCAGTACTGAGGGAATGCTGCATTGTCATAGGGTCAGTACTGAGGGAGTGCTGCACTGTCAGAGTGTCAGTACTGAGGGTGTGCTGCACTGTCAGAGGGTCAGTACTGAGGGAGTGCTACACTGTCAGAGGGTCAGTGTTGAGGGAGTGCTGCATTGTCAGAGGGTCAGTACTGAGGGTGTGCTGCACTGTCAGAGGGTCAGTACTGAGGGAGTGCTACACTGTCGGAGGGTCAGTACTGAGGGAGTGCTGCACTGTCGGAGGGTCAGTGCTGAGGGAGTGCTGCAGTGTCGGAGGGTCAGTACTGAGGGAGTGCTGCAGTGTCGGAGGGTCAGTACTGAGGGTGTGCTGCACTGTCGGAGGGTCAGTACTGAGGGTGTGCTGCACTGTCAGAGGGTCAGTACTGAGGGAGTGCTGCATTGTCAGAGGGTCAGTACTGAGGGTGTGCTGCACTGTCAGAGGGTCAGTACTGAGGGAGTGCTACACTGTCGGAGGGTCAGTACTGAGGGAGTGCTGCACTGTCGGAGGGTCAGTGCTGAGGGAGTGCTGCAGTGTCGGAGGGTCAGTACTGAGGGAGTGCTGCAGTGTCGGAGGGTCAGTGCTGAGGGAGTGCTGCACTGTCGGAGGGTCAGTGCTGAGGGAGTGCTGCAGTGTCAGAGGGTCAGTACTGAGGGGAGTGCTGCACTGTCAGAGGGTCAGTACTGAGAGTGTGCTGCACTGTCGGAGGGTCAGTACTGAGGGAGTGCTGCACTGTCAGAGGGTCAGTACTGAGGGAGTGCTGCACTGTCAAAGGGTCAGTACTGAGGGTGTGCTGCACTGTCAGAGGGTCAGTACTGAGGGAGTGCTGCACTGTCAGAGGGTCAGTACTGAGGGAGTGCCGCACTGTTGGAGGTCAGTACTGAGGGAGCGCTGCACTGTTGGAGGGTCAGTACTGAGTGAATGCTGCATTGTCAGAGCGTCAGTACTGTGGGAGAGCTGCATTGTCAGAGGGTCAGTACCGTGGGAGTGCTGCATTGTCAGAGGGTCAGTACTGAGGGAGAGCTGCATTGTCGGAGGGTCAGTACTGTGGGAGAGCTGCACTGTCAGATGGTCAGTACTGAGGGAGTGCTGCACTGTCAGTGATTCAGTACTGAGGGAGTGCTGCACTGTCAGAGGGTCAGTACTGAGAGTGTGCTGCACTGTCGGAGGGTCAGTACTGAGGGAGTGCTGCACTGTCAGAGGGTCAGTACTGAGGGAGTGCCGCACTGTTGGAGGTCAGTACTGAGGGAGCGCTGCACTGTTGGAGGGTCAGTACTGAGTGAATGCTGCATTGTCAGAGCGTCAGTACTGTGGGAGAGCTGCATTGTCAGAGGGTCAGTACCGTGGGAGTGCTGCATTGTCAGAGGGTCAGTACTGAGGGAGAGCTGCATTGTCGGAGGGTCAGTACTGTGGGAGAGCTGCACTGTCAGATGGTCAGTACTGAGGGAGTGCTGCACTGTCAGTGATTCAGTACTGAGGGAGAGCTGCACTGTCAGAGTGTCAGTACTGAGGGAGTGCTGCATTGTCAGAGGGTCAGTACTGAGGGAGTGCTGCACTGTCAGAGGGTCAGTACTGTGGGAGAGCTGCACTGTCAGAGGGTCAGTACTGAGGGAATGCAGCATTGTCAGAGGGTCAGTACTGAGGGAGTGCTGCACTGTCAGAGGGTCAGTACTGAGGGAATGCAGCATTGTCAGAGGGTCAGTACTGTGGGAGAGCTGCACTGTCAGAGGGTCAGTACTGAGGGAGTGCAGCACTGTCAGAGGGTCAGTCCTGAGGGAGAGCTGCACTGTCAGAGGGTCAGTACTGAGGGAGTGCTGCACTGTCAGAGGGTCAGTACTGAGGGAGTGCTGCACTGTCAGAGGGTCAGCACTGAGGGAGTGCTGCACTGTCAGAGGGTCAGTACTGAGGGACTGCTGCACTGTCAGAGGGTCAGTACTGAGGGAGTGCAGCACTGTCAGAGGGTCAGTCCTGAGGGAGAGCTGCACTGTCAGAGGGTCAGTACTGAGGGAATGCAGCATTGTCAGAGGGTCAGTACTGTGGGAGAGCTGCCACTTCAATTCCCATCCAATGAATTGACGGTGACCTCACGATGACCCCGGGAGGGAGAAGCTCGCTCCGGGATCAGATTGTTCTCACCTCTTCCGGAGGGTTTCCGCACCTTCTGCAGATATTTGCGGACAACCTCTTCAGGACTTCTCCCACTCAAAAACATACGAACACTTGTCCTGTTAGAAAGAATCACATCATCAAATAGCATCTGAGAGTGGGGGATTCGGGGAGTGGGGGAGGGGGGATAGAAGGTGAGGGGGTTAGGATGCGGAGAGGGAGGAGCGGAGGGAGAGGGGATTGCGGAGGGGGAGGGGAAGAGGGAGGGGAAGAGGGAGGGGAGGAGTGGACGAGGAGGGGGAGGAGGCGGAGGGGAGGAAGAGGGAGAGGAGGCGGAGGAGGTGGAGGGGGAGGAGGCGGAGGGGTGGAGGCGGAGGGGAGGAGGCAGAGGGGGAGGAAGGGGGAGGAGGCAGAGGGGGAGGAGGGGGAGGAGGCGGAGGGGGAGGGAGAGGTGGCAGAGGAGGTGGAGGCGGAAGCAGTGGAGGGGGAGGAGGCGGAGAGTGTGGGGGAGGGGGGAGGGGAGGAGGGGGAGGAGGGGGAGGAGGGTGGAGGCGGAAGCGGTGGAGGGGGGAGGGGGGACGGGGAGTGGAGGTGGAGGGGGAGGGGGAGGGGGAGACGCGTAAGACCTAAGGGGGTCTGATCCCCTGTCGCTCCCACCCTCCCTACTCCCCTCTCATCCCTTGCCCCTCCCTCAAATCCCTCTCCCTCAAATCCCTCTCCCTCAAATCCCTCTCCCTCAAATCCCTCTCCCTCAAATCCCTCTCCCTCAAATCCCTCTCCCTCCCTTTCCTGGCTCCAGTCCCCACCAACCCCCATCCCCCCTGAACCTGCCCCCTGCCCCCTCCCTTTCCTGGCTCCAGTCCCACCAACCCCATCCCCCTGAACCTGCCCCTGCCCCTGACCCTGAACCAGAACTTGCCCTGACCCTGCCCCTGCCCCTGACCCTGACCATGACCCTGACCCTGACCCTGACCCTGCCCCTGCCCCTGCCCCTGCCCCTGCCCCTGCCCCTGCCCCTGACCCTGCCCCTGCCCCTGCCCCTGACCCTGCCCCTGCCCCTGCCCTGACCCTGAACCTGCCCCTGACCCTGAACCTGCCCCAACCCTGACCGTGACCCTGACCCTGAACCTGCCCCTGACCCTGACCGTGACCCTGACCCTGCCCCGGACCCTGCCCCGGACCCTGCCCCTGACCCGAAACCTGCCCCTGACCCGGAACCTGCCCCTGACCCGGAACCTTCCCCTGACCCGGAACCTGCCCTGACCATGACCCTGAACCTTCCCTGACCATGACCCTGAACCTCCCCTGACCATGACCCTGAACCTCCCCTGACCTGAAACTGCCCCTGACTCTGCACCTGTCCCTGCCCCTCCCCTGCCCCTGCCCCTGCCCCTGCTCTGACCCTGCTCTGACCCTGCCCTGACCCTGCCCTGACCCTGCCCTGACCCTGCCCCTGACCCTGCCCCTGAACCTGCCCCTGACCCTGCCCCTGACCCTGCCCCTGACCTGCCCCTGACCCGGACCCTGACGCTGCCCCTGACCCTGCCCCTGCCCCTGACCCTGCCCCTGACCCTGCCCCTGACCCAGACCCTGACCCTGCCCCTGACCCAGACCCTGCCCCTGCCCCTGACCCAGACACTGCCCCCGCCCCTGACCTTACCCCTGACCTTACCCCTGACTGTGACCCTGAACATCCCCTGACACTGAAACTGCCCCTGACCCTGAACCTGCCTTGACTCTGCGCCTGAACCTGCCCCTTCCCCTGACCCTGAACCTGCCCCTGAACCTGCCCCTGACCCTGAACCTGCCCCTGAACCTGCCCCTGCCCCTGAACCTACCCCTGAACTGCCCCTGACCCTGCCCCTGCCCCTGCCCCTGACCCTGAACCTGCCCCTGCCCCTGAACTGCCCCTGAACCTGCCCCTGACCCTGAACCTGCCCCTGCCCCTGAACCTGCCCCTGCCCCTGCCCCTGCCCCTGCCCCTGACCCTGACCCTGCCCCCTGCCCCTGCCCCTGAACCTGCCCCTGAACCTGCCCCTGACCCTGACCGTTGCCCCTGACCCTGCCACTGACCCTGCCCCTGAACCTGCCCCGGAAACTGCCCTTGACCTTGCCCCTGAACCTGCCCCTGAACCTGCCTCTGCCCCTGAACCTGCCTCTGCCCCTGACCTGCCCCTGCCCCTGAACCTGCCTCTGCCCCTGAACCTGCCCCTGCCCCTGCCCCTGAACCTGCCCCTGAACCTGCCCCTGACCCTGACCCGGCCCCTGACCCTGACCCTGCCCCTGACCCTGCCCCTGACCCTGCCCCTGCCCCTGCACCTGCACCTGCACCTGACCTGCCCTGACTCTGCGCCTGAACCTACCCCTGACCCTGACCCTGCCCTGACTCTGCGCCTGAACCTGCCCCTGAACTGCCTCTGCCCCTGACCCTGACCCGGCCCCTGACACCCTGCCCCTGACCCTGCCCCTGCCCCCTGAACCTGCCCCGGAACCTGCCCTTGACCTTGCCCCTGAACCTGCCCCTGAACCTGCCCCTGCCCCTGAACCTGCCTCTGTCCCTGAACCTGCCCCTGAACCTGCCCCTGCCCCTGAACCTGCCTCTGCCTCTGAACCTGCCTCTGCCCCTGAACCTGACCCTGAACCTGACCCTGAACCTGAACCTGCCCCTGACCCTGCCCCTGAACCTGACCTTGACCCTGAACCTGCCCCTGAACCTGTTCCTGACCCTGAACCTGCTCCTGACCCTGACCCTGACCTGCTCCTGACCCTGACCCTGACCCTGCCCCTGACCCTGACCCTGCCCCTGAACCTGACCCTGCCCCTGAACCTGACCCTGCCCCTGCCCCTGACCTTACCCCCGCCCCTGACATTAACCCTGACCTTACCCCTGACCCTGACCCTGAACCTGCCCCGACCCTGACCGTGACCCTGAACCTACCTCTGACACTGAAACTGCCCCTGACCCTGAACCTGCTCTGACTCTGCGCCTGAACCTGCCCCTGCCCCTGACCCTGCCCCTGACCCTGAACCTGCCCCTGCCCCTGACCTTGCCCTGAACCTGCTCCAGACCCTGCCCCTGACCCTGAACCTGCCCCTGACCCTGAACCTGCCCGACCCTGCCCTGACCCTGACCCTGCCTGACCCTGCCCCTGACCCTGACTCTGCCCCTGAACCTGCTCCTGACCCTGAACCTGCCCCGACCCTGCCCTGACCCCGACCCTGCCCTGACCCCGACCCTGCCCTGACCCTGACCCTGCTCTGACCCTGACCCTGCTCTGACCCTGCCCCTGACCCTGCCCCTGCCCTGACCCTGCCCCTGAACCTGCTCCTGCCCCTGAACCTGCTCCTGCCCCTGAACCTGCTCCTGACCCTGAAACTGCTCCTGACCCTGCCCCTGAACCTGACCCTGCCCCTGCCCTGACCTTACCCCCGCCCCTGACCTTACCCCCGTCCCTGACCTTACCCCTGACCTTACTCCTGACCTTACCCCTGACCCTGAACCTGCCCCGACCCCTGATCGTGACCCTGAACCTCCCCTGACACTGAAACTGCCCCTGACCCTGAACCTGCCCTGACTCTGAACCTGCCCCTGCCCCTGACTCTGAACCTGCCCCTGACCCTGAACCTGCCCCTGAACCTGCCCTGCCCCTGACCCTGCCCCTGACCTTGCCCCTGAACCTGCCCCTGAACCTACTCCTGACCCTGCCCCTGAACCTGCCCCGACCCTGCACCTGCCCCTGAACCTGACCCTGCCCTGACCCTGACCCTGACCATGACCCTGCCCCTGAACCTGAACCTGCTCCTCACCCTGAACCTGCCCCGACCCTGCCCTGACCCTGACCCTGCTCTGACCCTGACCCTGACCCTGCCCTGACCCTGACCCTGACCCTGCCCTGACCCTGAACCTGCCCCGACCCTGCACCTGCCCCTGACCCTGACCCTGCCCTGACCCTGACCCTGACCCTGACCCTGCCCCTGAACCTGACCCTGAACCTGCTCCTCACCCTGAACCTGCCCCGACCCTGCCCTGACCTGACCCTGCTCTGACCCTGACCCTGACCCTGCCCTGACCCTGACCCTGACCCTGCCCTGACCCTGACCCTGCCCCTGAACCTGACCCTGAACCTGCCCCGACCCTGATCCTCCCCCAACACTGAAACTGCTCCTGACTCCGCCCCTGACCCTGAACCTGACTCGGACTCTGACCCTGACCCTGACCCTGCCCCTGAACCTGCCCCTGAACCTGCCCCTGAACCTGCCCCGACCCTGCACCTGCCCCTGAACCTGACCCTGCCCTGACCCTGACCCTGACCCTGACCCTGCCCCTGAACCTGAACCTGCTCCTCACCCTGAACCTGCCCTGACTCTGCGCCTGAAACTGCCCCTGCCCCTGACCCTGCCCCTGACTCTGAACCTGCGCCTGCCCCTGACTCTGAACCTGCCCCTGCCCCTGAACCTGCCCCTGAACCTGCCCCTGCCCCTGACCCTGCCCCTGACACTGCCCCTGACCTTGCCCCTGAACCTGCCCCTGAACCTGCTCCTGACCCTGCCCCTGAACCTGCCCCGACCCTGCACCTGCCCCTGAACCTGACCCTGCCCTGACCCTGACCCTGACCCTGCCCCTGAACCTGAACCTGCTCCTCACCCTGAACCTGCCCCGACCCTGCCCTGACCCTGACCCTGCTCTGACCCTGACCCTGACCCTGCCCTGACCCTGACCCTGACCCTGCCCTGACCCTGAACCTGCCCCGACCCTGCACCTGCCCCTGACCCTGACCCTGCCCTGACCCTGACCCTGCCCCTGAACCTGACCCTGAACCTGCTCCTCACCCTGACCTGCCCCGACCCTGCCCTGACCCTGACCCTGCTCTGACCCTGACCCTGACCCTGCCCCTGACCCTGAACCTGCCCCTGACCCTGACCCTGCCCCTGAACCTGACCCTGAACCTGCCCCGACCCTGATCCTCCCCCAACACTGAAACTGCTCCTGACTCCGCCCCTGACCCTGAACCTGACTCTGACTCTGACCCTGACCCTGACCTTGCCCCTGAACCTGCCCCTGAACCTGCCCCAGACCCTGAACCTGCCCCTGTCCCTGCACTGACCCTGAATCTGCCCCAGACCATGACCCTGAATCTGCCCCTGACCCTGAACCTGCCCTGACTCTGCGCCTGAACCTGCCCCTGCCCCTGACCCTGCCCCTGACTCTGAACCTGCCCCTGCCCCTGACTCTGAACCTGCCCCTGACCCTGAACCTGCCCTGAACCTGCCCCTGAACCTGCCCCTGCCCCTGACCCTGCCCCTGACCTTGCCCTGAACCTGCCCCTGAACCTGCTCCTGACCCTGCCCCTGAACCTGCCCCAACCCTGCACCTGCACCTGCCCCTGACCCTGACCCTGCCCTGACCCTGACCCTGACCCTGCCCCTGAACCTGACCCTGAACCTGCTCCTCACCCTGAACCTGCCCCGACCCTGCCCTGACCCTGACCTGCTCTGACCCTGACCCTGACCCCTGCCCTGACCCTGACCCTGACCCTGCCCTGACCCTGCCCCTGCCCCTGAACCTGACCCTGAACCTGCCCTGACCCTGATCCTCCCCCAACACTGAAACTGCTCCTGACTCCGCCCCTGACCCTGAACTGACTCTGACTCTGACCCTGACCCTGACCCTGCCCCTGAACCTGCCCAGACCCTGAACCTGCCCCTGTCCCTGCACTGACCCTGAATCTGCCCCAGACCATGACCCTGAATCTACCCCTGACCCTGAACCTGCCCCTGACCCTGCCCTGACCCTGAATCTGCCCCTGACCCTGCCCCTGCCCCTGACCCTGAACCTGCACCGATCCTGACCCTGGCCTGACCCTGACCCTGACCCTGAACCTGCCCCTGACCCTGACCCTGCCCCTGCCCCTGAACCCGCCCCTGCCCCAGACCCTGCCCCTGCCCCTGCCCCTGACCCTGAACCTGCCGCTTACCCTGCCCTGACCCTGAGCCTGAACCTGCCCTGACCCTGAACCTGCCCCTGACCCTGAACCTGCCCTGACCCTGACCTTGACCCTGAACCTGCCCCAACACTGAACCTGCCCCGACCCTGCACCTGAACCTGAACCTGCCCCGACCCTGCACCTGAACCTGCCCCTGACCTTGCCCCTGACCCTGACCTAGATCCTGACCCTGCCTCTGGCCCTGCCCCTGCCCCTGCCATTGACCCTGCCCCTGATCTTATCCCTGACCTTGCCCCAGACCCTGTCCCTGAACCTGACCTTGCCCTGACCCTACCCGACCCTGAACCTGCCCCTGACTCTGCACCTGCCCCTGACTCTGCGCCTGACCCTGCCCCTGACCCTGACTCTGCACCTGTCCCTGACCCTGACTCTGCCCCTGACCCTGCCCCTGACCCTGCCCCTGACCCTGCCCCTGACCCTGCCCCTGACCCTGCCCCTGACCCTGCCCCTGACTCTGCCCCTGACTCTGCACCTGTCCCTGATCCTGACTCTGCCCCTGACCCTGACCCTGTCCCTGACTCTGCCCCTGACCTTGTCCACCTGACCCTGTCCCTGACTCTGCACCTGTCCCTGACCCTGACCCTGCTCCTGACCCTGCCCCTGACCTTGCCCCTGACTCTGCACCTGCCCCGAACCTGCCATTGACCCTGCCCCTGACATTGCCCACCTGACCCTGACACTGACCCTGCCCCTGCCCCTGACCTTGCCCACCTGACCTTGCCCCTGACTCTGCACCTGTCCCTGAACCTGGCCCTGCCCCTGACCTTGCCCACCTGACCCTGACCCTGACTCTGCATCTGTCCCTGACCCTGACCCTGACCCTAACCCTGCCCCTGCCCCTGCCCCTGACCTTGCCCCTGACTCTGCACCTGCCCCTGAACCTGCCCCTGAACCTGCCCCTGACCTTGCCCCTGACTCTGCACCTGCCCCTAACCCTGCCCCTGATCCAGACTATGCCCCAGACCCCGACCCTGCCCCCCAACCGTGCCCCTGACCTTGCTCCATCCAATCTCCGTCTCCCCCCCCGACCCCGATCACCCCCTCACCCCCGGGATCCATGTCTACCCCCACCCCAGACGCACCCGTCAACCCCCCCAGACCATTTCCCCCCAGACACCTCCTGTCCACCTACACACACTCACCCATCGATCCCCCTCCAACCCCCCACAACCCCCGGCCATCTCCATCTAACCTTCAGACCCCTCCACTTCGACCCACCCCAAACCCCGCCAAGCCCGACCCTTCCAAACTCCCAGACCCCGTCTATCACCCCAGGCACATCACCTGTCTACCCCCACTCCCCGGACACACCCCTGTCTACCAACCAGACATGCCCCGTCTAACCCTCCAGACACCCCCATGTCAAACCGCAACAACCAGGTCCACCCAACTACAACCCCCGACCCCTCCATCTTACCCCACCTGCTCCCAAGCTGCACCCCCAGACCCCTCCATCTTACCCTCACTGCTCTGACAGCTGCACCCCCCAGACCCCCACCTCACCCTTTCTCCCCCAGACACTCTTCTATCTCCCCTCGCACACCCCCCAAACTCCTCTCACCCTGTCCCACCCCCAAATTCCTCCTCAACCACTGTCTCTGATCCCTTGCCCTTCCTCAGCCTCCCCCCTGCCCAAACCCCCTCACCCTCCACTCACCTCTCGCCCAAACCTCCTCACCCTCCACTCACCTCTCGCCCAAACCCCCTCACCCTCCACTCACCTCTCACCCAAACCCCCTCACCCTCCACTCACCTCTCACCCAAACCCCCTCACCCTCCACTCACCTCTCACCCAAAACCCCTCACCCTCCACTCACCTCTCACCCAAACCCCCTCACCCTCCACTCAGCTCTCACCCAAGCCTCCTCACCCTCCACTCACCTCTCACCCAAACCCCCTCACCCTCCACTCACGTTTCACCCAAACCCCCTCACGCTCCACTCACCTCTCACCCAAACCCCCTCACCCTCCACTCACCTCTCACCCAAACCCCCTCACCCTCCACTCAACTCTCACCCAAACCCCCTCACCCTCCACTCACCTCTCACCCAAACGCCCTCACCCTCCACTCACCTCTCACCCAAACACCCTCACCCGCCACTCACCTCTCACCCAAACACCCTCAGCCTCCACTCACCTCTCACCCAAACCCCCTCACCCTCCACTCACCTCTCACCCAAACCCCCTCACCCTCCACTCACCTCTCACCCAAACCCCCTCACCCTCCACTCACCTCTCACCCAAACCCCCTCACCCTCCACTCACCTCTCACCCAAACTCCCTCAGCCTCCACTCACCTCTCACCCAAACCCCCTCACCCTCCACTCACCTCTCACCCAAACCCCCTCACCCTCCACTCACCTCTCACCCAAACCCCCTCACCCTCCACTCACCTCTCACCCAAACCCCCTCACCCTCCACTCACCTCTCACCCAAACTCCCTCACCCTCCACTCACCTCTCACCCAAACCCCCTCACCATCCACTCACCTCTCTCCCAAACCCACTCACCCTCCACTCACCTCTCGCCCAAACCCCCTCACACTCCACCCACCTCTCACCCAAACCCCCTCACACTCCACTCGCCTCTCACCAAAACCCTCACCCTCCACTCAACTTTCACCCAAACCCCCTCACCCTCCACTCACCTCTCATCAAAACCCTCACACTCCACTCAACTTTCACCCAAACCCCCTCACCCTCCACCCACCTCTCACCCAAATGCCCTCACCCTTCACTCCCCTCACCTCTCGCCCAAACCCCCTCACCCTACACTCACCTCTCACCAAAACCCTCACCCTCCACTCACCTCTCACCAAAACCCTCACACTCCACTCAACTTTCACCCAAACCCCCTCACCCTCCACTCACCTCTCACCCAAACACCCTCACCCTCCACTCACCTTTCACCCAAACCCCCTCACCCGCCACTCACCTCTCGCCCAAACCCCCTCACCCTCCACTCACTTCTCACCCAAACCCCCTCACCCTCCACTCACCTCTCACCAAAACCCTCACCCTCCACTCGCCTTTCACCCAAACCCCCTCACCCTCCACTCACCTCTCACCCAAACACCCTCACCCTTCACTCCCCTCACCTCTCGCCCAAACCCCCTCACCCTCCACTCACCCCTCATCAAAACCCCCTCCCCCTCCACTCACCTCTCACCCAAACTCCCTAACCGTCCACTCACCTCTTGCCAAAACCCTCACCCTCCACTCACCTCTCGCCCAAACCCCCTCACCCTCCACTCACTTCTCGGCAAAGCCCCTCACCCTCCACTCACCTCTCACCCAAACCCCCTCACCCTCCACTCACCTCTCCTGCTCAGTTTCCGGCTGTTTTTCCGGCAGGTGTGGGAGATTCCCGGAATGGGCTTGATGTCGTTTTTATTGATCGGGGGCGGGTGGAGAACGAGCTTCGGAGGTCGGGTCAGGCACACAGGGAGAGCCGCCGCACTCATCAGGATCCCAGTTATACCTGCAGAGTGGAGGAGGGAGGTGGGAGTGGGTGGTCGAGGGTGGGGGGGGGTGGCGGTGCGGAGAATGGGAAGTGGGGAGGGAGGAATGAGCGGAAGGGCGGACAAGGAGGGATGTTGAGGGGAGAAGGAGGGGTGTGGAGGGAGAAGGAGGGACGTGGGGGGAGAAGGAGGGGTGTGGGGGGAGAAGGAGGGGTGTAGGGGGAGAAGGAGGGATGTGGAGGGAGAAGGAGGGACGTGGGGGGAGAAGGAGGGGTGTGGGGGGAGAAGGAGGGGTGTGGGGAGAGGAGGAGGGGTGTGGGGTGAGGAGGAGGGGTGTGGGGGGAGGAGGAGGGGCGTGGGGGGAGAAGGAGGGGTGTGGGAGGAGAAGGAGGCGTGTGGGGGGAGAAGGAGGGGTGTGGGGGGAGAAGGAGGGGTGTGGGGGGAGAAGGAGGGGTGTGGGGTGAGGAGGAGGGGTGTGGGGTGAGGAGGAGGGGTGTGGGAGGAGAAGGAGGCGTGTGGGGGGAGAAGGAGGGGCGTGGGGGGAGAAGGAGGGGTGTGGGGGGAGAAGGAGGGGTGTGGGGTGAGGAGGAGGGGTGTGGGAGGAGAAGGAGGCGTGTGGGGGGAGAAGGAGGGGTGTGGGGGGAGGAGGAGGGGCGTGGGGGGGAGAAGGAGGGGTGTGGGCGGACAAGGAGGGGTGTGGGGTGAGGAGGAGGGGTGTGGGGGGAGGAGGGGGTGTAGGGAGAGGAGGAGGGGTGTGGGGGGAGGAGGGGTGTGGGGAGAGAAGGAGGGGTGTGAGGAGAGAAGGAGGGGTGTGGGGAGAGAAGGAGGGGCGTGGGGGGAGAAGGAGGGGTGTGGGGAGAGAAGGAGGGGTGTGGGGAGAGAAGGAGGGGTGTGGGGGGGGGAGGAGGGGTGTAGGGAGAGGAGGAGGGGTGTGGGGAGAGAAGGAGGGGTGTGGGGAGAGAAGGAGGGGTGTGGGGAGAGAAGGAGGGGCGTGGGGGGAGAGGGGAGGGGCGTGGGGGGAGAAGAAGGGGTGTGGGCGGACAAGGACGGGCGTGGCGGGAGAAGGACGGGCGTGGGGGGAGAAGGAGGGGCGTGGGGGGATAAGGAGGGGCGAGGGGGGAAAAGGTTGGTGTGGGGGGAGAAGGAGGGGCGTGGGGGGAGAAGGAGGGGCGTGGGGGGAGAAGGAGGGGCGTGGGGGGAGAAGGAGGGGTGAGGGGGGAGAAGGAGGGGCGTGGGGGGAGAAGGAGGGGCGTGGGGGGAGAAGGAGGGGCGTGGGGGGAGAAGGAGGGGTGTGGGGGGAGAAGGACGGGCGTGGGGGGAGAAGGAGGGGTGTGGGGGGATAAAGAGGGGCGAGGGGGGAAAAGGTTGGTGTGGGGGGAGAAGGAGGGGCGTGGGGGGAGAAGGAGGGGCGTGGGGGGAGAAGGAGGGGCGAGGGGGGAGAAGGAGGGGCGAGGGGGGAGAAGGAGGGGCGTGGGGGGAGAAGGAGGGGTGTGGGGGGAGAAGGAGGGGTGTGGGGGGAGAAGGAGGGGTGTGGGGGGAGAAGGAGGGGTGTGGAGGGAGAAGAAGGGGTGTGGGGCCAGGAAGAGGGATGAGGGGCGATGTGGGGAGGAGGGGGAGGAGGAAGAGAGCAGTACGAGGTAGGACAGGAAAGGGGGAGGGTGGTGGATAGAGGAGTGTGGAGGAGGGGGAGTGAAGAGGAAGGGGAAAGGAGGGAGGGGGCAACAGGGGAGGAAGGGGGAGGTGGACCGAGGAGGGGGGAGGTGGACGGAGGAGGAGGAGGTGGACCGAGGAGGGGGGAGGTGGACCGAGGAGGAGGGGGAGGTGGATGGAGGAGGGGGAGGTGGATGGAGGAGGAGGAGGTGGACGGAGGAGGATGGGGAGGTGGACAGAGGAGGACGGGGAGGTGGACAGAGGAGGACGGGGAGGTGGACAGAGGAGGACGGGGAGGTGGACGGAGGACGGGGAGATGGACGGAGGAGGACGGGGAGATGGACGGAGGAGGACGGGGAGTTGGACGGAGGAGGACGGGGAGGTGGACGGAGGATGGGGAGGTGGACGGAGGACGGGGAGGTGGACGGAGGAGGACGGGGAGGTGGACGGAGGAGGACGGGGAGGTGGACGGAGGACGGGGAGGTGGATGGAGGAGGACGGGGAGGTGGACGGAGGAGGACGGGAAGGTGGACGGAGGAGGAGGAGGTGGACAGAGGACGGCGGGGAGGTGGACGGAGGAGGACGAGGAGGTGGACGGAGGACGGGAAGGTGGACGGAGGAGGAGGAGGTGGACAGAGGACGGCGGGGAGGTGGACGGAGGAGGACGGGGAGGTGGACGGAGGACGGGGAGGTGGGCGGAGGAGGGGGAGGTGGACGGAGGACGGGAGGTGGACAGAGGAGGACGGGGAGGTGGACGGAGGAGGAGGAATGTGGAGAAGGAGGAGAGGAGGTGGAAGGCAAACGAGTTAGAAGTGCCAGTCAGAGAGGCTCCTCGCTAGGCCATTTTCCAAAGGGATCAACCTGAATCCTGGCTCGGCTCCAGTTCCCTGACTATTCCACGCCCTTCGACCTCATCTGAGGCTGTCCATTTTTGGAAGAGATATTTGCCTCTCAAGAGCATCACTTCTGAATCTATGTACGTCCCTCAGTCTACCACACTGAGTGAGATCAGGCTCACTCAGCACTAGGCCGGGTTTAAAGCCTGGGCCTTTCCTGCTCAAGTGTGTACATCCCTCAGTCTACCGCACTGAGTGAGATCAGGCTCACTCAGCACTAGGCCGGGTTTAAAGCCTGGGCCTTTCCTGCTCAAGTGTGTACGTCCCTCAGTCTACCACATTGAGTGTGATCAGACCAACTCAGCACTAGGCCGGGTTTAAAGCCTGGGCCTTTCCTGCTCAAGTGTGTACGTCCCTCAGTCTACCGCACTGAGTGAGATCAGGCTCACTCAGCACTAGGCCGAGTTTAAAGCCTGGGCCTTTCCTGCTCAAGTGTGTATGTCTCTCAGCAGACCACATTGAGTGTGATCAGACCAACTCAGCACTAGGCCGAGTTTGAAGCCTGGGCCCGTCCTTCTTTGGCAGGCCATGTAACCAGTTCGGGTTGGCGGATGCCAATTTCGGGCTGACCAATAGTCCCGTATTTTAAGGGATTGCCCTTTATTTTGACTGCGGATCCATTGGGAACACCTTTCGTCCTGTAACTTCAGGAAGCCTGCGGCAGACTGATCCGGGGAGTCTCCTCATGGCTCAACTTTAGGGTGACCACCCGCCCTATGCTTTGGGGTTTTGTCCTGGATAAGGCCTCCTCCACCCACCCCACCCCACCCCACCCCACTGCTCTCACAGGTTCACCAGCAGCACACACCCCCTCACTCTAATGATTCCCCCACCACCAGGAAAGGGGGAGGCCATGCCATAGGATGGGGAGGGGGAGGCTCTTACCTGCGAGTGCAGGGTGTACAGGGCTTGTGCCATTCAAATTCTTCACCGGCACGGTGGGGACACTGTAGGAGAGAGAGCAAGAGAGACAGAGAGAGAGAGAAAGAGAGAGAGACCAACAGAGAGAGAGACCGAGAGAGAGAGAGACCGAGAGAGAGACCGACAGAGAGAGAGAGAGACCGAGAAAGAGAAAGAGAGAGACCGACAGAGAGAGAGACCGACAGAGAGAGAGAGAAAGAGAGAGACCAACAAAGATAGAGAGAGAGACACCGAAAGAGAGAGACACCAACAGAGAGACCGACAGAGAGAGAGAGACCGATGGAGAGACAGAGAGAGACCGATGGAGAGAGAGACCGAGAGAGAGAGAGAAAGAGAGAGACCGACAGAGAGAGAGAGACCGATGGAGAGACAGAGAGAGACCGATGGAGAGAGAGACCGAGAGAGAGAGAGAAAGAGAGAGACCGACAGAGATAGAGAGAGAGACACCAACAGAGAGAAAGAGAGAGAAAGAGACCAAGAGAGAGAAAGAGACCAACACAGAGAGAGAGAGAGAGAGAGAGAGAGAGACCAACACAGAGAGAGAGAGAGAGAGAGAGAGAGACCAACACAGAGAGAGAGAGAGAGAGAGAGAGAGAGACCAACACAGAGAGAGAGAGAGAGAGAGAGAGAGAGAGACCAACACAGAGAGAGAGAGAGAGAGAGAGAGAGAGAGACCAACACAGAGAGAGAGAGAGAGAGAGAGAGAGAGACCGACAGAGAGAGCGAGACCGACAGAGAGAGCGAGAGACCAACAGAGGGAGAGGGAGAGGGAGGGAGAGGGAGGGGGACAAAGAGAAAGAGACCGTGAGAGAGAGAAAGACAGACAGGGTGAGAAAGAGGAGTGAGAGAGAGAGAGAGAGAGAGAGAGAGAGAGAGAGAGAGAGGAATGGAGAGAGTTATATTGAGGAGGAAAATCACTTGCACCTTCATTCCCCCGGTCAATGGAAGACCCACACCGCTCACCCACACAAATCCCGGTCAAATCCCAAATCCCATCCACATAAATCCCGGTCAAATCCCAAATCCCATCCACACAAATCCCGGTCAAATCCCAAATCCCACCCACATAAATCACAGTCAAATCCCAAATCCCATCCACACAAATCCCGGTCAAATCCCAAACCCCACCCACATAAATCACAGTCAAATCCCAAATCCCACCCACACAAATCCCGGTCAAATCCCAAATCCCACCCACACAAATCACAGTCAAATCCCAAATCCCATCCACACAAATCCCGGTCAAATCCCAAATCCCATCCACACAAATCCCGGTCAAATCCCAAACCCCACCCACATAAATCACAGTCAAATCCCAAATCCCATCCACACAAATCCCGGTCAAATCCCAAACCCCACCCACATAAATCACAGTCAAATCCCAAATCCCACCCACACAAATACCGGTCAAATCCCAAATCCCACCCACTTAAATCACAGTCAAATCCCAAATCCCACCCACATAAATCACAGTCAAATCCCAAATCCCACCCACATAAATCACAGTCAAATCCCAAATCCCACCCACATAAATCACAGTCAAATCCCAAATCCCACCCACACAAATCCCGGTCAAATCCCAAATCCCACCCACATAAATCCCGGTCAAACCCAAACCCCACCCACATAAATCACAGTCAAATCCCAAATCCCACCCACACAAATCCCGGTCAAATCCCAAACCCCAAATCCCACCCACATAAATCCCGGTCAAACCCAAACCCCACCCACATAAATCACAGTCAAATCCCAAATTCCAAATCCCACCCACACAAATCCCAAATTCCACCCACATAAATCCCAAATTTCACCCACATAAATCACAAACAAATCCCAAATTCCTCCAACAAAAATCCTGATCAAATCCCATTCCTAGGACAGGGTTGACTTAACCTCATCAAACAAACTATGGGAACAATTCACTGTGGAATGGGTGAGCAGTTTAGGAGGGGGCAGGGCGTTTATGATAATAGAGGGAGGGGGAGAGAGAGAGAGAGAGAGGGGAGCGGAGCGAGAGAGGGGGCATGCGAGAGCGAGGGGGGAACGAGAGAGAGAGAGGAAGGGGGCGGGAGAGAGTGGGGGGGGCGAGAGAGAGGGGGGGGCGAGAGAGAGGGGGGGGCGAGAGAGAGAGGGGGGTGAGAGAGAGGGGGGGGCGTGAGAGGGGGGGGGGCGAGAGTGGGGGCAAGAGAGAGAGGGGGGGCGAGAGAGAGAGGGGGAGAGAGAGAGAGAGAGGGGCAAGAGAGAGGGGGAGAGAGAGAGAGAGGGGGGCGAGAGAGATGGGGGAGGCGGGGTGAGAGAGGGGGGCAAGAGAAAGAGAGAGGGGGGCAAGCGAGAGGGAGGGGGTGAGAAAGGGGGGAGAGAGGGAGAGGGGGGAGCAACAGAGAGAGAGGGAGGGGGGGTTAGAGAGGGAGAGAGAGGGGCGAGGGGGGGGGGAGAGAGAGAGAGAGAGAGAGGGGTGGATGAGAGGGGGGTCCGAGACCGACAGGAATGGGGGGGTGAGAGAGACAGGAAGGGGGGGCAAGAGGGACAGGAATGGGGGGGGGCGAGAGAGACAGGGAGAGGGCGAGAGAGACAGGGAGGGGGGTCGAGAGAGACAGGGAGGGCTCGAGAGAGACAGGGAGGGGGCGAGAGAGACAGGGCGTGGGGTGAGAGAGACAGGGAGGGGGGGGTGAGAGAGACAGGGAGGGGGGGCAAGAGAGACAGGGAGAGGGCAAGAGAGACAGGGAGGGGGGGGCAAGAGAGACAGGGAGGGAGCGAGAGAGACAGGGAGTGGGGTGAGAGAGACGGGGGGGGCGAGAGAGACAGGGAGGGGTCGAGAGAGACAGGGAGTGGGGTGAGAGAGACGGGGGGGGCGAGAGAGACAGGGAGGGGTCGAGAGAGACAGGGAGGGGAGTGAGAGAAACAGGTAGAGGGCACGAGAGAGACAGGGAGTGGGGTGAGAGAGACAGGGAGAGGGCAAGAGAGACAGGGGAGGGGGCAAGAGAGACAGGGAGGGGGCAAAAGAGTCGGGGGGGCAAGAGAGACAGGGAGGGGGCAAGAGAGACAGGGAGGGGGCAAGAGAGACAGGGAGGGGGGGGCAAGAGAGACAGGGAGGGGGCAAGAGAGACAGGGAGGGTGGACAAGAGAGACAGGGAGTGGGCAAGAGAGACAGGGGGGGGGCAAGAGAGGCAGGGAGGGGGCAAGAGAGACAGGGAGGGGGGGCAAGAGAGACAGGGAGGGGGCAAGAGAGACAGGGAGGGGGCAAGAGAGACAGGGAGTGGGGGGCAAGAGAGACAGGGAGGGGGGGGCAAGAGAGACAGGGAAGAGTCGAGAGAATCAGGGAGGGGGGCGAGAAAAACAGGGAGGGGGCGCGAGAGAGACAGGGAGGGGGGGTGAGAGAGACAGGGAGGGGGGGTGAGAGAGACAGGGAGGGGGGGTGAGAGAGACAGGGAGGGAGCGAGAGAGACAGGGAGGGGGGGGGTGAGAGAGACAGGGAGGGGGGTGAGAGAGACAGGGAGGGAGCGAGAGAGACAGGGAGGGGGGTGAGAGAGACAGGGAGGGGGGTGAGAGAGACAGGGAGGGGGGGCAAGAGAGACAGGGAGGGGGGGTGAGAGAGACAGGGAGGGGGGTGAGAGAGACAGGGAGGGGGCGAGAGAGACAGGGAGGGGGGTGAGAGTGACAGGGAGGGGGTGAGAGAGACAGGGAGGGGGTGAGAGAGACAGGGAGGGGGGGCAAGAGAGACAGGGAGGGGGGTCGAGAGGGACAGGGGGGGTGAGAGAGACAGGGAGGGGGGGCAAGAGAGACAGGGAGGGGGGGGCGAGAGGGACAGAGAGGTGGGGGCGAGAGGGAAGGGGGGGCGAGAGGGACGGGGGGGGTGAGACGGGGAGGGTGGGGTGGGGTCGAGAGAGGTGGGTCGAGAGGGAGAGGGGGTGCGAGAGAGACAGGGAGGGGGAGTTGAGAGACAGAGGGAGGGAGAGAGAGGGAGGGGGGCAAGCAAGAGGGAGTGGGGCGAGAGGGGGGGAGAGAGGGTGAGAGGGGTGGCGAGAGAGAGAGGGGTGGGCGAGAGAAACAGGGAGGGGGGGGTGAGAGAGACAGGGAGGGGGCGAGAGAGACTGGGAGGGGGCGAGAGAGACAGGGAAGGGGCGAGAGAGACTGGGAGGGGGGGGTGAGAGAGAGAGGGAGGGGGAGGTGAGAGAGACAGGGAGGGGGCAAGAGAGACAGGGAGGGGGGGGTGAGAGAGACAGGGGGGGGGGGTGAGAGAGACAGGGAGGGGGGGTGAGAGAGACAGGGAGGGGGTGAGAGAGACAGGGAGGGGGGGTGAGAGAGAGAGGGAGGGGGCAAGAGAGACAGGGAGGGGGGGTGAGAGAGACAGGGAGGGGGTGAGAGAGACAGGGAGGGGGTGAGAGAGACAGGGAGGGGGGGGCAAGAGAGACAGGGAGGGGGGTGAGAGAGACAGGGAGGGGGTGAGAGAGACAGGGAGGGGGGGGTGAGAGAGACAGGGAGGGGGTGTGAGAGAGAGAGGGAGGGGGTGAGAGAGACAGGGAGGGGGCGAGAGAGACAGGGAGGGGGGCGAGAGAGACAGGGAGGGAGGGACGAGAGAGACAAGGAGGGGGGGCGAGAGAGACAGGGAGGGAGGGGCGAGAGAGACAGGGAGGGGGGGTGAGAGAGTCAGGGAGGGGGGGTGAGAGTGACAGGGAGGGGGCGAGAGTGACAGGGAGGGGGTGAGAGAGACAGGGAGGGGGTGAGAGAGACAGGGAGGGGGCGAGAGAGACAGGGAGGGGGGGGCGAGAGAGACAGGGAGGGAGGGAGGGGCGAGAGAGACAGGGAGGGGGGGCGAGAGAGACAGGGAGGGGGGGGGCGAGAGAGACAGGGAGGGAGGGGCGAGAGAGACAGGGAGGGGGGGTGAGAGTGACAGGGAGGGGGCGAGAGTGACAGGGAGGGGGTGAGAGAGACAGGGAGGGGGGGGGCGAGAGAGACAGGGAGGGAGGGGCGAGAGAGACAGGGAGGGGGTGAGAGAGACAGGGAGGGGGGGTGAGAGAGACAGGGAGGGGGGTGAGAGAGACAGGGAGGGGGCGAGAGAGACAGGGAGGGGGCGAGAGAGACAGGGAGGGGGGGGCGAGAGAGACTGGGAGGGAGCGAGAGAGAGAGGGAGGGGTTGAGAGAGACAGGGAGGGGGTGAGAGAGACAGGGAGGGGGGCGAGAGAGACTGGGAGGGAGCGAGAGAGAGAGGGAGGGAGGCGAGAGAGAGGTGGGACGGTGTGCGTGAGAGAGGGAGGGGGGATGAGAGAGAGGGAAGGGGGCGAGAGAGAGAGAGGGAGGGGGGCGAGAGAGAGAGGGAGGGGGGTGAGAGAGAGAGAGGGAAGGGGGCGAGAGAGAGAGAGGGAGGGGGGCGAGAGAGAAAGGGAGGGGGGCGAGAGAGAGGTGGGACGGTGTGCGAGAGAGAGGGAGGGGGTGAGAGAGAGAGGGAGGGGGGTGAGAGAGAGGGAGGGGTGAGAGAGAGGGAGGGGTGAGAGAGAGGGAGGGAGGGGGGTGAGAGAGAGAGAGGGAGTGGAGTGAGAGAGAGGGAGGGAGGGGGGTTAGGGTGAGAGAGGGAGGGGGTGAGAGAGAGGGAGGGAGGGGCCGAGAGAGAGGTGGGACGGTGTGCAAGAGAGGGGGGGGGCGAGAGAGAGGGAGGGAGTGGGGTGAGAGAGATGGAGGGAGGGGGGTGAGGGTGAGAGAGGGAGGGGGGTGAGGGTGAGAGAGGGAGGGGGGTGAGAGAGAGGGAGGGTGGGGGCGAGAGAGAGGGAGGGAAGGGGGTGACAGAGAGAGAGGGAGGGGGGTGAGGGTGAGAGAGGGAGGGGGGTGAGAGAGAGGGAGGGAGGGGGCGAGAGAGAGGTGGGACGGTGTGCAAGAGAGGGGGGGGCGAGAGAGAGGGAGGGAGGGGGGTGAGAGAGAGGGAGGGAGGTGAGAGAGAGAGGG
This sequence comes from Isurus oxyrinchus, assembly GCA_026770705.1. NCBI lineage: Eukaryota > Metazoa > Chordata > Chondrichthyes > Lamniformes > Lamnidae > Isurus > Isurus oxyrinchus. Next base: position 58,081 of record JANJGN010002794.1, read on the forward strand.
AGGGGGCGAGAGAGAGGGAGGGAGGGGGCGAGAGAGAGGTGGGACGGTGTGCGACAGAGAGGGGGGGCGAGAGAGAGAGAGGGAGGGGGGTGAGAGAGAGGGAGGGAGGGGGCAAGAGAGAGGTGGGACGGTGTGTGACAGAGAGGGGGGGGCGAGAGAGAGAGGGAGGGGGCGAGAGAGAGAGAGAGGGGGCGAGAGAGAGAGGGAGGGAGGGGGCGAGAGAGAGGTGGGACGGTGTGCGATAGAGAGAGGGGGCGAGAGAGGAAGGGGGGAGCAAGGCGGGGAGTGTCGAGGCGGGGGGGATGAGGGAGGACAAGGGAAGGGGAGCGAGGGGGTTGAGGGTGGAGGATGAGGGAGGTGGTGTGTGAGAGGAGCAAGGGGGGGGGGCGAGATGGGGTTGAGGGAGGGGCGAGTGAGGAGGGGGAGTGAGTGAGAGAGGCTGGCAGAGGTGGGGGGGAACGAGGGGGCGGGGAGTGGGTGAGGGCTGAGGGGGGCAAGGGCGGGGGGATGAGGGATGGGAGCGAGGGAGGAGGTTGCGAGGCAGGAGGGGGTGAGTGCGAGAGGCTGGCAGAGGTGGGGCAGATTGTGAGATGGAGGTGAAGAGCAATACCCGACATTTCTAGTCTCGTCGGAGGGGGAACGGAGAAAGGAGGGAGGGGGAACGGAGAAAGGAGGGAGGGGGAACGGAGAAAGGAGGGAGGGGGAACGGAGAAAGGAGGGAGAGGAGGGGGGGAGAAAGGGGGGTTGGGGAGAGAAATGGGGGGAGAGAAAGGAGGGAGAGGAGGGGGGAGAAAGGAGGGAGAGGAGGGGGGGGAGAAAGGAGGGGGGAGAAAGGAGGGAGAGGAGGGGGGAGAAAGGAGGGAGAGGAGGGGGGAGAAAGGAAGGGGAGAAAGGAGGGGGGAGAAAGGAGGGGGGAGAAAGGAGGGAGAGGAGGGGGGAGAAAGGA
>JANJGN010002795.1:0-59005 GCA_026770705.1 Isurus oxyrinchus
ACAGAGTTAAACTGAGGCAAACAGAGTTAAACAGAGTTAAACAGAGGCAAACAGAGTTAAACAGACTTAAACAGTGCCAAACAGAGTTAAACAGATGCAAACAGACTTAAACAGAGGCAAACATAGTTTAGCAGAGGCAAACAGACTTAAACAGAGGCAAACAGACTTAAACAGAGGCAGACAGACTTAAACAGAGGCAAACAGACTTAAGCAGAGGCAAACAGACTTAAACAGACTTAAACAGACTTAAACAGACTTACACAGACTTAAAAAGACTTAAACAGACTTAAACTTTGGCAAACAGACTTAAACAGACTTCAACAGAGGCACACAGGCTAAAACAGACGCAAACAGACTTCAACAGAGGCAAACAGACTTAAACAGAGGCAAACAGACTGAAACAGAGGCAAACAGACTGAAACAGAGGCAAACAGACTGAAACAGACTTAATCAGAGGCAAACAGACTTAAACAGAGGCAATCAGACTTAAACAGAGCCAAACAGACTGAAACAGAGGCAAACAGAGTGAAACAGACTTAATCAGAGGCAAACAGACTTAAACAGTGGCAAACAGACTTAAACAGCGGCAAACAGAGTTAAACAGACTTAAACAGAGGCAAACAGAGTTAAACAGAGGCAAACAGAGTTAAACAGACTGAAACAGAGGCAAACAGATTTAAACAGTCTTAAACAGAGGAAAAGAGAGTTAAACAGATTTAAACCGAGGAAAGCAGACTTAAACAGAGGCAAACTGACTTAACCAGAGGCAGACAGAGGCAAACAGACTTAAACAGAATTAAACAGACTTAAACAGAGGCAAACAGACTTAAACTGACTTAACCAGACTTAAACAGAGGCAGACAGACTTCAACAGAGGCAAACAGACTACAAACAGAGGCAAACAGACTTAAACAGAGGCAAACAGACTTAAAAAGAGGCAAAGAAATTAAACAGAGGCAAACAGACTTAAACAGAGGCAAACAGACTTAAACAGAGGCAAACAGACTTAAACAGAGGCAATCAGAATTAAACTGATGCAAACAGACTTAAACAGACGCAAACAGACTTAAACAGACGCAAACAGACATCAACAGAGGCAAACAGAGTTAAACAGACTTAAACAGAGGCAAACAGATTTAAACAGACTTAAACAGAGGCAAACAGAGTTAAACATACTTAAACAGAGGCAAACAGAGTTGAACAGACTTAAACAGTGGCAAACAGACTTAAACAGAGGCAAACAGACTTAATCAGAGGCAAACATACTTCGACAGAGGCAAACTCACTTAAACAGAGGCAAACAGACTTAAACAGAGGCAAACAGACTTAAACAGAGGCAAGCAGACGCAAACAGACTTAAACAGAATTAAACAGAGGCAAACAGACCAAAACAGACGCAAACAGACTTCAACAGAGGCAAACAGACTTAAACAGAGGCAAACAGACTTAAACAGAGGCTAAAAGAGTTAAACATAGGCAAACAGAGGCGAACAGACTTAAACAGACTTAAACAGACTTAAACAGACTAAAACAGAGGCAAACAGACTTGGCCTGACTTAAACAGACTTAAACAGAGGCAAACAGACTTAAACAGTGGCAAACAGACTTAAACAGAGGCAAACAGACTTAATCAGAGGCAAACATACTTCGACAGAGGCAAACACACTTAAACAGAGGCAAACACACTTAAACAGAGGCAAACAGCCTTAAACAGAGGCAAGCAGACGCAAACAGACTTAAACAGACTTAAACAGAGGCAAACAGACCAAAACAGACGCAAACAGACTTCAACAGAGGCAAACAGACTTAAACAGAGGCAAACAGACTTAAACAGAGGCAAACAGAGTGAAACAGACTTAATCAGAAGCAAAAGGACTTAAACAGAGGCAACCAGACTTAAACAGAGGCAAACAGACTTAAACAGAGGCAAACAGATTAAACAGAGGCAAACAGACTTAAACAGAGGCAAACAGACTTAAACAGAGGCAATCAGAATTAAACTGATGCAAACAGACTTAAACAGACGCAAACAGACTTAAACAGACGCAAACAGACTTCAACAGAGGCAAACAGAGTTAAACAGACTTAAACAGAGGCAAACAGATTTAAACAGACTTAAACAGAGGCAAACAGAGTTAAACATACTTAAACAGAGGCAAACAGACTTGAACAGACTTAAACAGAGGCAAACAGACGCAAACAGAGTAAAACAGACTTAAACAGAGGCAAACAGACGCAAACAGAGTTAAACAGACTTAAGCAGAGGCAAACAGTGTGAAACAGACTTAATCAGAGGCAATCAGACTTAAACAGGGGCAAACAGACTTAAACAGAGGCCAACAGAGGCAAACAGAGTTAAACAGACTTAAACAGAGGCAAACAGATTTAAACAGACTTAAACAGAGGCAAACAAAGTGAAACAGACTTCAACAGAAGCAAAGAGAGTTAAACAGAGGGCAAACAGAGATAAACAGAGTTAAACAGAGGCAAACAGAGTTAAACAGACTTAAACAGCGGCAAACAGAGTTAAACAGAGTTAAACAGAGGGCAAACAGATTTTAAACAGAGGCAAACAGAGTTAAACAGAGGCTAACAGACTGAAACAGAGTCAAACAGACTTAGACAGAGGCAAGCAGACTCAAACAGAGGCAAACAGACTTAAACAGAGGCAAACAGAGTTACACACAGCGTAACAGAGGCAAACAGAGGCAAACAATCTTAAACAGAGTTAAACAACTTAAACAGACTTAAACAGAGGCAAACAGACTTAAACAGACTTAAACAAAGGCAAACAGACTTAAAAAGAGGCAAACAGACTTAAACAGAGGCAAACAGACTTAAACAGAGGCAAACAGACTTAAACAGAGGCAAACAGACTTAAACAGAGGCAAACAGACTGAAACAGAGGCAAACAGACTTAAACAGAGGCAAACAGAGTTAAACACAGCGTAACAGAGGCAAACAGATGCAAACAGATGCAAACAGACTTAAACAACTTAAACAGACATAACAGAGGCAAACAGACTTAAACAGACTTAAACAGAGGGAAACAGACTTAAAAAGAGGCGAACAGACTTAAACAGATGCAAACAGAGTGAAACAGAGGCAAACAGAGTTAAACAGAGGCAAACAGAGTTAAACAGACTTAAACAGTGGCAAACAGAGTTAAACAGATGCAAACAGACTTAAACAGAGGCAAACATAGTTTAGCAGAGGCAAACAGACTTAAACAGAGGCAAACAGACTTAAACAGAGGCAGACAGACTTAAGCAGAGGCAAACAGACTTAAACAGACTTAAACAGACTTAAACAGACTTAAACAGACTTAAACAGACTTAAACTTTGGCAAACAGACTTAAACAGAGGCAAACATAGTTTAGCAGAGGCAAACAGAATTAAACAGAGGCAAACAGACTTAAACAGAGGCAGACAGACTTAAACAGAGGCAAACAGACTTAAGCAGAGGCAAACAGACTTAAACAGACTTAAACAGACTTAAACAGAGTTAAACAGAGGCAAACAGAGGCAAACAGAGTTAAACACAGCGTAACAGAGGCAAGCAGAGGCAAACAGACTTAAACAGACTTAAACAACTTAAACAGACTTAAACAGAGGCAAACAGACTTAGAAAGAGGCGAACAGACTTAAACAGAGGCAAACAGACTTAAACAGAGGCCAACAGACTTAAACAGAGGCAAACAGAGTTAAACAGAGTTAAACAGAGCGAAACAGAGGCAAACAGAGGCATACAGACTTAAACAGACTTAAACAGACTTAAACAGACTTAAACAGACTTAAACAGACTTAAACAGACTTAAACAGACTTAAACTTTGGCAAACAGACTTAAACAGACTTCAACAGAGGCACACAGGCTAAAAACAGACGCAAACAGACTTCAACAGAGGCAAACAGACTGAAACAGAGGCAAACAGACTGAAACAGAGGCAAACAGACTGAAACAGACTTAATCAGAGGCAAACAGACTTAAACAGAGGCAATCAGACTTAAACAGAGCCAAACAGACTGAAACAGAGGCAAACAGAGTGAAACAGACTTAATCAGAGGCAAACAGACTTAAACAGTGGCAAACAGACTTAAACAGCGGCAAACAGAGTTAAACAGACTTAAACAGAGGCAAACAGAGTTAAACAGAGGCAAACAGAGTTTAAACAGACTGAAACAGAGGCAAACAGATTTAAACAGTCTTAAACAGAGGAAAAGAGAGTTAAACAGATTTAAACCGAGGAAAGCAGACTTAAACAGAGGCAAACTGACTTAACCAGAGGCAGACAGAGGCAAACAGACCTTAAACAGAATTAAACAGACTTAAAGAGAGGCAAACAGACTTAAACTGACTTAACCAGACTTAAACAGAGGCAGACAGACTTAAACAGACGCAAACAGACTTAAACAGACGCAAACAGACTTCAACAGAGGCAAACAGAGTTAAACAGACTTAAACAGAGGCAAACAGATTTAAACAGACTTAAACAGAGGCAAACAGAGTTAAACATACTTAAACAGAGGCAAACAGACTTGAACAGACTTAAACAGAGGCAAACAGATGCAAACAGAGTAAAACAGACTTAAACAGAGGCAAACAGACGCAAACAGAGTTAAACAGACTTAAGCAGAGGCAAACAGTGTGAAACAGACTTAATCAGAGGCAATCAGACTTAAACAGGGGCAAACAGACTTAAACAGAGGCCAACAGAGGCAAACAGAGTTAAACAGACTTAAACAGAGGCAAACAGATTTAAACAGACTTAAACAGAGGCAAACAAAGTGAAACAGACTTCAACAGAAGCAAAGAGAGTTAAACAGAGGCAAACAGAGATAAACAGAGTTAAACAGAGGCAAACAGAGTTAAACAGACTTAAACAGCGGCAAACAGAGTTAAACAGAGTTAAACAGAGGCAAACAGATTTAAACAGAGGCAAACAGAGTTAAACAGAGGCTAACAGACTGAAACAGAGTCAAACAGACTTAGACAGAGGCAAGCAGACTCAAACAGAGGCAAACAGACTTAAACAGAGGCAAACAGAGTTACACACAGCGTAACAGAGGCAAACAGAGGCAAACAATCTTAAACAGAGTTAAACAACTTAAACAGACTTAAACAGAGGCAAACAGACTTAAACAGACTTAAACAAAGGCAAACAGACTTAAAAAGAGGCAAACAGACTTAAACAGAGGCAAACAGACTTAAACAGAGGCAAACAGACTTAAACAGAGGCAAACAGACTTAAACAGAGGCAAACAGACTGAAACAGAGGCAAACAGACTTAAACAGAGGCAAACAGAGTTAAACACAGCGTAACAGAGGCAAACAGATGCAAACAGATGCAAACAGACTTAAACAACTTAAACAGACTTAAACAGAGGCAAACAGACTTAAACAGACTTAAACAGAGGGAAACAGACTTAAAAAGAGGCGAACAGACTTAAACAGATGCAAACAGAGTGAAACAGAGGCAAACAGAGTTAAACAGAGTTAAAACAGAGGCAAACAGACTTAAACAGACTTAAAAAGTGGCAAAAAGAGTTAAACAGAGTTAAACAGATGCAAACAGAGTTAAACTGAGGCAAACAGAGTTAAACAGAGTTAAACAGAGGCAAACAGAGTTAAACAGACTTAAACAGTGCCAAACAGAGTTAAACAGATGCAAACAGACTTAAACAGAGGCAAACATAGTTTAGCAGAGGCAAACAGACTTAAACAGAGGCAAACAGACTTAAACAGAGGCAGACAGACTTAAACAGAGGCAAACAGACTTAAGCAGAGGCAAACAGACTTAAACAGACTTAAACAGACTTAAACAGACTTACACAGACTTAAAAAGGACTTAAACAGACTTAAACTTTGGCAAACAGACTTAAACAGACTTCAACAGAGGCACACAGGCTAAAACAGACGCAAACAGACTTCAACAGAGGCAAACAGACTTAAACAGAGGCAAACAGACTGAAACAGAGGCAAACAGACTGAAACAGAGGCAAACAGACTGAAACAGACTTAATCAGAGGCAAACAGACTTAAACAGAGGCAATCAGACTTAAACAGAGCCAAACAGACTGAAACAGAGGCAAACAGAGTGAAACAGACTTAATCAGAGGCAAACAGACTTAAACAGTGGCAAACAGACTTAAACAGCGGCAAACAGAGTTAAACAGACTTAAACAGAGGCAAACAGAGTTAAACAGAGGCAAACAGAGTTAAACAGACTGAAACAGAGGCAAACAGATTTAAACAGTCTTAAACAGAGGAAAAGAGAGTTAAACAGATTTAAACCGAGGAAAGCAGACTTAAACAGAGGCAAACTGACTTAACCAGAGGCAGACAGAGGCAAACAGACTTAAACAGAATTAAACAGACTTAAACAGAGGCAAACAGACTTAAACTGACTTAACCAGACTTAAACAGAGGCAGACAGACTTCAACAGAGGCAAACAGACTACAAACAGAGGCAAACAGACTTAAACAGAGGCAAACAGACTTAAAAAGAGGCAAAGAAATTAAACAGAGGCAAACAGACTTAAACAGAGGCAAACAGACTTAAACAGAGGCAAACAGACTTAAACAGAGGCAATCAGAATTAAACTGATGCAAACAGACTTAAACAGACGCAAACAGACTTAAACAGACGCAAACAGACATCAACAGAGGCAAACAGAGTTAAACAGACTTAAACAGAGGCAAACAGATTTAAACAGACTTAAACAGAGGCAAACAGAGTTAAACATACTTAAACAGAGGCAAACAGAGTTGAACAGACTTAAACAGTGGCAAACAGACTTAAACAGAGGCAAACAGACTTAATCAGAGGCAAACATACTTCGACAGAGGCAAACTCACTTAAACAGAGGCAAACAGACTTAAACAGAGGCAAACAGACTTAAACAGAGGCAAGCAGACGCAAACAGACTTAAACAGAATTAAACAGAGGCAAACAGACCAAAACAGACGCAAACAGACTTCAACAGAGGCAAACAGACTTAAACAGAGGCAAACAGACTTAAACAGAGGCTAAAAGAGTTAAACATAGGCAAACAGAGGCGAACAGACTTAAACAGACTTAAACAGACTTAAACAGACTAAAACAGAGGCAAACAGACTTGGCCTGACTTAAACAGACTTAAACAGAGGCAAACAGACTTAAACAGTGGCAAACAGACTTAAACAGAGGCAAACAGACTTAATCAGAGGCAAACATACTTCGACAGAGGCAAACACACTTAAACAGAGGCAAACACACTTAAACAGAGGCAAACAGCCTTAAACAGAGGCAAGCAGACGCAAACAGACTTAAACAGACTTAAACAGAGGCAAACAGACCAAAACAGACGCAAACAGACTTCAACAGAGGCAAACAGACTTAAACAGAGGCAAACAGACTTAAACAGAGGCAAACAGAGTGAAACAGACTTAATCAGAAGCAAAAGGACTTAAACAGAGGCAACCAGACTTAAACAGAGGCAAACAGACTTAAACAGAGGCAAACAGATTAAACAGAGGCAAACAGACTTAAACAGAGGCAAACAGACTTAAACAGAGGCAATCAGAATTAAACTGATGCAAACAGACTTAAACAGACGCAAACAGACTTAAACAGACGCAAACAGACTTCAACAGAGGCAAACAGAGTTAAACAGACTTAAAACAGAGGCAAACAGATTTAAACAGACTTAAACAGAGGCAAACAGAGTTAAACATACTTAAACAGAGGCAAACAGACTTGAACAGACTTAAACAGAGGCAAACAGACGCAAACAGAGTAAAACAGACTTAAACAGAGGCAAACAGACGCAAACAGAGTTAAACAGACTTAAGCAGAGGCAAACAGTGTGAAACAGACTTAATCAGAGGCAATCAGACTTAAACAGGGGCAAACAGACTTAAACAGAGGCCAACAGAGGCAAACAGAGTTAAACAGACTTAAACAGAGGCAAACAGATTTAAACAGACTTAAACAGAGGCAACAAAGTGAAACAGACTTCAACAGAAGCAAAGAGAGTTAAACAGAGGCAAACAGAGATAAACAGAGTTAAACAGAGGCAAACAGAGTTAAACAGACTTAAACAGCGGCAAACAGAGTTAAACAGAGTTAAACAGAGGCAAACAGATTTAAACAGAGGCAAACAGAGTTAAACAGAGGCTAACAGACTGAAACAGAGTCAAACAGACTTAGACAGAGGCAAGCAGACTCAAACAGAGGCAAACAGACTTAAACAGAGGCAAACAGAGTTACACACAGCGTAACAGAGGCAAACAGAGGCAAACAATCTTAAACAGAGTTAAACAACTTAAACAGACTTAAACAGAGGCAAACAGACTTAAACAGACTTAAACAAAGGCAAACAGACTTAAAAAGAGGCAAACAGACTTAAACAGAGGCAAACAGACTTAAACAGAGGCAAACAGACTTAAACAGAGGCAAACAGACTTAAACAGAGGCAAACAGACTGAAACAGAGGCAAACAGACTTAAACAGAGGCAAACAGAGTTAAACACAGCGTAACAGAGGCAAACAGATGCAAACAGATGCAAACAGACTTAAACAACTTAAACAGACATAACAGAGGCAAACAGACTTAAACAGACTTAAACAGAGGGAAACAGACTTAAAAAGAGGCGAACAGACTTAAACAGATGCAAACAGAGTGAAACAGAGGCAAACAGAGTTAAACAGAGGCAAACAGAGTTAAACAGACTTAAACAGTGGCAAACAGAGTTAAACAGATGCAAACAGACTTAAACAGAGGCAAACATAGTTTAGCAGAGGCAAACAGACTTAAACAGAGGCAAACAGACTTAAACAGAGGCAGACAGACTTAAGCAGAGGCAAACAGACTTAAACAGACTTAAACAGACTTAAACAGACTTAAACAGACTTAAACAGACTTAAACTTTGGCAAACAGACTTAAACAGACTTCAACAGAGGCACACAGGCTAAAACAGACGCAAACAGACTTCAACAGAGGCAAACAGACTTAAACAGAGGCAAACAGACTGAAACAGAGGCAAACAGACTGAAACAGAGGCAAACAGACTGAAACAGACTTAATCAGAGGCAAACAGACTTAAACAGAGGCAATCAGACTTAAACAGAGCCAAACAGACTGTAACAGAGGCAAACAGAGTGAAACAGACTTAATCAGAGGCAAACCAGACTTAAACAGTGGCAAACAGACTTAAACAGCGGCAAACAGAGTTAAACAGACTTAAACAGAGGCAAACAGAGTTAAACAGAGGCAAACAGAGTTAAACAGACTGAAACAGAGGCAAACAGATTTAAACAGTCTTAAACAGAGGAAAAGAGAGTTAAACAGATTTAAACCGAGGAAAGCAGACTTAAACAGAGGCAAACTGACTTAACCAGAGGCAGACAGAGGCAAACAGACTTAAACAGAATTAAACAGACTTAAACAGAGGCAAACAGACTTAAACTGACTTAGCCAGACTTAAACAGAGGCAGACAGACTTAAACAGAGGCAAACAGACTTCAACAGAGGCAAACAGACTACAAACAGAGGCAAACAGACTTAAACAGAGGCAAACAGACTTAAAAAGAGGCAAAGAAATTAAACAGAGGCAAACAGACTTAAACAGAGGCAAACAGATTAAACAGAGGCAAACAGACTTAAACAGAGGCAAACAGACTTAAACAGAGGCAATCAGAATTAAACTGATGCAAACAGACTTAAACAGACGCAAACAGACTTCAACAGACGCAAACAGACTTCAACAGAGGCAAACAGAGTTAAACAGACTTAAACAGAGGCAAACAGATTTAAACAGACTTAAACAGAGGCAAACAGAGTTAAACATACTTAAACAGAGGCAAACAGAGTTGAACAGACTTAAACAGAGGCAAACAGACGCAAACAGAGTAAAACAGACTTAAACAGAGGCAAACAGAAGCAAACAGATTTAAACAGACTTAAACAGAGGCAAACAGTGTGAAACAGACTTAATCAGAGGCAATCAGACTTAAACAGGGGCAAACAGACTTAAACAGAGGCCAACAGAGGCAAACAGAGTTAAACAGACTTAAACAGAGGCAAACAGATTTAAACAGACTTAAACAGAGGCAAACAAAGTGAAACAGACTTCAACAGAAGCAAAGAGAGTTAAACAGAGGCAAACAGAGATAAACAGAGTTAAACAGAGGCAAACAGAGTTAAACAGAGGCTAACAGACTGAAACAGAGTCAAACAGACTTAGACAGAGGCAAGCAGACTCAAACAGAGGCAAACAGACTTAAACAGAGGCAAACAGAGTTACACACAGCGTAACAGAGGCAAACAGAGGCAAACAATCTTAAACAGAGTTAAACAACTTAAACAGACTTAAACAAAGGCAAACAGACTTAAACAGACTTAAACAAAGGCAAACAGACTTAAAAAGAGGCAAACAGACTTAAACAGAGGCAAACAGACTTAAACAGAGGCAAACAGACTTAAACAGAGGCAAACAGACTTAAACAGAGGCAAACAGACTGAAACAGAGGCAAACAGACTTAAACAGAGGCAAACAGAGTTAAACACAGCGTAACAGAGGCAAACAGATGCAAACAGATGCAAACAGACTTAAACAACTTAAACAGACTTAAACAGAGGCAAACAGACTTAAACAGACTTAAACAGAGGGAAACAGACTTAAAAAGAGGCGAACAGACTTAAACAGATGCAAACAGAGTGAAACAGAGGCAAACAGAGTTAAACAGAGTTAAACAGAGGCAAACAGACTTAAACAGACTTAAAAAGTGGCAAAAAGAGTTAAACAGAGTTAAACAGATGCAAACAGAGTTAAACTGAGGCAAACAGAGTTAAACAGAGTTAAACAGAGGCAAACAGAGTTAAACAGACTTAAACAGTGGCAAACAGAGTTAAACAGATGCAAACAGACTTAAACAGAGGCAAACATAGTTTAGCAGAGGCAAACAGACTTAAACAGAGGCAAACAGACTTAAACAGAGGCAAACAGACTTAAGCAGAGGCAAACAGACTTAAACAGACTTAAACAGACTTAAACAGACTTAAACAGACTTAAACAGACTTAAACAGACTTAAACAGACTTAAACTTTGGCAAACAGACTTAAACAGACTTCAACAGAGGCACACAGGCTAAAACAGACGCAAACAGACTTCAACAGAGGCAAACAGACTTAAACAGAGGCAAACAGACTGAAACAGAGGCAAACAGACTGAAACAGAGGCAAACAGACTGAAACAGACTTAATCAGAGGCAAACAGACTTAAACAGAGGCAATCAGACTTAAACAGAGCCAAACAGACTGAAACAGAGGCAAACAGAGTGAAACAGACTTAATCAGAGGCAAACAGACTTAAACAGTGGCAAACAGACTTAAACAGCGGCAAACAGAGTTAAACAGACTTAAACAGAGGCAAACAGAGTTAAACAGAGGCAAACAGAGTTAAACAGACTGAAACAGAGGCAAACAGATTTAAACAGTCTTAAACAGAGGAAAAGAGAGTTAAACAGATTTAAACCGAGGAAAGCAGACTTAAACAGAGGCAAACTGACTTAACCAGAGGCAGACAGAGGCAAACAGACTTAAACAGAATTAAACAGACTTAAACAGAGGCAAACAGACTTAAACTGACTTAACCAGACTTAAACAGAGGCAGACAGACTTAAACAGAGGCAAACAGACTTCAACAGAGGCAAACAGACTACAAACAGAGGCAAACAGACTTAACCAGAGGCAAACAGACTTAAAAAGAGGCAAAGAAATTAAACAGAGGCAAACAGACTTAAACAGAGGCAAACAGATTAAACAGAGGCAAACAGACTTAAACAGAGGCAAACAGACTTAAACAGAGGCAATCAGAATTAAACTGATGCAAACAGACTTAAACAGACGCAAACAGACTTCAACAGACGCAAACAGACTTCAACAGAGGCAAACAGAGTTAAACAGACTTAAACAGAGGCAAACAGATTTAAACAGACTTAAACAGAGGCAAACAGAGTTAAACATACTTAAACAGAGGCAAACAGAGTTGAACAGACTTAAACAGAGGCAAACAGACGCAAACAGAGTAAAACAGACTTAAACAGAGGCAAACAGACGCAAACAGATTTAAACAGACTTAAACAGAGGCAAACAGTGTGAAACAGACTTAATCAGAGGCAATCAGACTTAAACAGGGGCAAACAGACTTAAACAGAGGCCAACAGAGGCAAACAGAGTTAAACAGACTTAAACAGAGGCAAACAGATTTAAACAGACTTAAACAGAGGCAAACAAAGTGAAACAGACTTCAACAGAAGCAAAGAGAGTTAAACAGAGGCAAACAGAGATAAACAGAGTTAAACAGAGGCAAACAGAGTTAAACAGAGGCTAACAGACTGAAACAGAGTCAAACAGACTTAGACAGAGGCAAGCAGACTCAAACAGAGGCAAACAGACTTAAACAGAGGCAAACAGAGTTACACACAGCGTAACAGAGGCAAACAGAGGCAAACAATCTTAAACAGAGTTAAACAACTTAAACAGACTTAAACAGAGGCAAACAGACTTAAACAGACTTAAACAAAGGCAAACAGACTTAAAAAGAGGCAAACAGACTTAAACAGAGGCAAACAGACTTAAACAGAGGCAAACAGACTTAAACAGAGGCAAACAGACTTAAACAGAGGCAAACAGACTGAAACAGAGGCAAACAGACTTAAACAGAGGCAAACAGAGTTAAACACAGCGTAACAGAGGCAAACAGATGCAAACAGATGCAAACAGACTTAAACAACTTAAACATACTTAAACAGAGGCAAACAGACTTAAACAGACTTAAACCGAGGGAAACAGACTTAAAAAGAGGCGAACAGACTTAAACAGATGCAAACAGAGTGAAACAGAGGCAAACAGAGTTAAACAGAGTTAAACAGAGGCAAACAGACTTAAACAGACTTAAAAAGTGGCAAAAAGAGTTAAACAGAGTTAAACAGATGCAAACAGAGTTAAACTGAGGCAAACAGAGTTAAACAGAGTTAAACAGAGGCAAACAGAGTTAAACAGACTTAAACAGTGGCAAACAGAGTTAAACAGATGCAAACAGACTTAAACAGAGGCAAACATAGTTTAGCAGAGGCAAACAGACTTAAACAGAGGCAAACAGACTTAAACAGAGGCAGACAGACTTAAACAGAGGCAAACAGACTTAAGCAGAGGCAAACAGACTTAAACAGACTTAAACAGACTTAAACAGACTTAAACAGACTTAAACAGACTTAAACTTTGGCAAACAGACTTAAACAGACTTCAACAGAGGCACACAGGCTAAAACAGACGCAAACAGACTTCAACAGAGGCAAACAGACTTAAACAGAGGCAAACAGACTGAAACAGAGGCAAACAGACTGAAACAGAGGCAAACAGACTGAAACAGACTTAATCAGAGGCAAACAGACTTAAACAGAGGCAATCAGACTTAAACAGAGCCAAACAGACTGAAACAGAGGCAAACAGAGTGAAACAGACTTAATCAGAGGCAAATAGACTTAAACAGTGGCAAACAGACTTAAACAGCGGCAAACAGAGTTAAACAGACTTAAACAGAGGCAAACAGAGTTAAACAGAGGCAAACAGAGTTAAACAGACTGAAACAGAGGCAAACAGATTTAAACAGTCTTAAACAGAGGAAAAGAGAGTTAAACAGATTTAAACCGAGGAAAGCAGACTTAAACAGAGGCAAACTGACTTAACCAGAGGCAGACAGAGGCAAACAGACTTAAACAGAATTAAACAGACTTAAACAGAGGCAAACAGACTTAAACTGACTTAACCAGACTTAAACAGAGGCAGACAGACTTAAACAGAGGCAAACAGACTTCAACAGAGGCAAACAGACTACAAACAGAGGCAAACAGACTTAAACAGAGGCAAACAGACTTAAAAAGAGGCAAAGAAATTAAACAGAGGCAAACAGACTTAAACAGAGGCAAACAGATTAAACAGAGGCAAACAGACTTAAACAGAGGCAAACAGACTTAAACAGAGGCAATCAGAATTAAACTGATGCAAACAGACTTAAACAGACGCAAACAGACTTCAACAGACGCAAACAGACTTCAACAGAGGCAAACAGAGTTAAACAGACTTAAACAGAGGCAAACAGATTTAAACAGACTTAAACAGAGGCAAACAGAGTGAAACATACTTAAACAGAGGCAAACAGAGTTGAACAGACTTAAACAGAGGCAAACAGACGCAAACAGAGTAAAACAGACTTAAACAGAGGCAAACAGACGCAAACAGATTTAAACAGACTTAAACAGAGGCAAACAGTGTGAAACAGACTTAATCAGATGCAATCAGACTTAAACAGGGGCAAACAGACTTAAACAGAGGCCAACAGAGGCAAACAGAGTTAAACAGACTTAAACAGAGGAAAACAGATTTAAACAGACTTAAACAGAGGCAAACAAAGTGAAACAGACTTCAACAGAAGCAAAGAGAGTTAAACAGAGGCAAACAGAGATAAACAGAGTTAAACAGAGGCAAACAGAGTTAAACAGACTTAAACAGCGGCAAACAGAGTTAAACAGAGTTAAACAGAGGCAAACAGATTTAAACAGAGGCAAACAGAGTTAAACAGAGGCTAACAGACTGAAACAGAGTCAAACAGACTTAGACAGAGGCAAGCAGACTCAAACAGAGGCAAACAGACTTAAACAGAGGCAAACAGAGTTAAACACAGCGTAACAGAGGCAAACAGAGGCAAACAATCTTAAACAGAGTTAAACAACTTAAACAGACTTAAACAGAGGCAAACAGACTTAAACAGACTTAAACAAAGGCAAACAGACTTAAAAAGAGGCAAACAGACTTAAACAGAGGCAAACAGACTTAAACAGAGGCAAACAGACTTAAACAGAGGCAAACAGACTTAAACAGAGGCAAACAGACTGAAACAGAGGCAAACAGACTTAAACAGAGGCAAACAGAGTTAAACACAGCGTAACAGAGGCAAACAGATGCAAACAGATGCAAACAGACTTAAACAACTTAAACAGACTTAAACAGAGGCAAACAGACTTAAGCAGAGGCAAACAGAGGCAAACAGAGTTAAACAGACTTAAACAGAGGCAAACAGACTTAAACAGAGGGCAGGAGACTTAAACAGAGGCAAACAGACTTAAACAGAGACAAACAGACTTAAACAGAGGCAATCAGACTTAAACAGAGGCAAGCAGACTTAAACAGAGGCAAACAGACTTAAACAGAGGCAAACAGACGCAAACAGAGTTAAACAGACTTAAACAGAGGCAAGCAGAGTTAAACAGAGGCAAACAGAGTTAAACAGACTGAAACAGAGGCAAACAGATTTAAACAGACTTAAGAAGAGGCAAACAGAGTTAAACAGACTTAAACAGAGGCAAACAGAGTTAAACAGAGGCAAACACAGTTACACAGAGGCAAACAGAGTTAAACAGACTTAAACAAAGGCAAAGAGAGTTAAGCAGAGTTAAACAGAGGCAAACAGACCTAAACAGAGGCAAAAAGAGTAAAACATAGGCAAACAGAGGCGAACAGACTTAAACAGACTTAAACAGACTTAAACAGACTTAAACAGAGGCAAACAGACTTGGCCTGACTTAAACAGACTTAAACAGAGGCAAACAGACTTAAACAGTGGCAAACAGACTTAAACAGAGGCAAACAGACTTAATCAGAGGCAAACATACTTCGACAGAGGCAAACTCACTTAAACAGAGGCAAACAGACTTAAACAGAGGCAAACAGACTTAAACAGAGGCAAGCAGACGCAAACAGACTTAAACAGAATTAAACAGAGGCAAACAGACCAAAACAGACGCAAACAGACTTCAACAGAGGCAAACAGACTTAAACAGAGGCAAACAGACTTAAACAGAGGCTAAAAGAGTTAAACATAGGCAGACAGAGGCGAACAGACTTAAACAGACTTAAACAGACTAAAACAGAGGCAAACAGACTTGGCCTGACTTAAACAGACTTAAACAGAGGCAAACAGACTTAAACAGTGGCAAACAGACTTAAACAGAGGCAAACAGACTTAATCAGAGGCAAACATACTTCGACAGAGGCAAACACACTTAAACAGAGGCAAACACACTTAAACAGAGGCAAACAGCCTTAAACAGAGGCAAGCAGACGCAAACAGACTTAAACAGACTTAAACAGAGGCAAACAGACCAAAACAGACGCAAACAGACTTCAACAGAGGCAAACAGACTTAAACAGAGGCAAACAGACTTAAACAGAGGCAAACAGAGTGAAACAGACTTAATCAGAAGCAAAAGGATTTAGACAGAGGCAAGCAGACTCAAACAGAGGCAAACAGACTTAAACAGAGGCAAACAGAGTTACACACAGCGTAACAGAGGCAAACAGAGGCAAACAATCTTAAACAGAGTTAAACAACTTAAACAGACTTAAACAGAGGCAAACAGACTTAAACAGACTTAAACAAAGGCAAACAGACTTAAAAAGAGGCAAACAGACTTAAACAGAGGCAAACAGACTTAAACAGAGGCAAACAGACTTAAACAGAGGCAAACAGACTTAAACAGAGGCAAACAGACTGAAACAGAGGCAAACAGACTTAAACAGAGGCAAACAGAGTTAAACACAGCGTAACAGAGGCAAACAGATGCAAACAGATGCAAACAGACTTAAACAACTTAAACAGACTTAAACAGAGGCAAACAGACTTAAACAGACTTAAACAGAGGGAAACAGACTTAAAAAGAGGCGAACAGACTTAAACAGATGCAAACAGAGTGAAACAGAGGCAAACAGAGTTAAACAGAGTTAAACAGAGGCAAACAGACTTAAACAGACTTAAAAAGTGGCAAAAAGAGTTAAACAGAGTTAAACAGATGCAAACAGAGTTAAACTGAGGCAAACAGAGTTAAACAGAGTTAAACAGAGGCAAACAGAGTTAAACAGACTTAAACAGTGGCAAACAGAGTTAAACAGATGCAAACAGACTTAAACAGAGGCAAACATAGTTTAGCAGAGGCAAACAGACTTAAACAGAGGCAAACAGACTTAAACAGAGGCAGACAGACTTAAACAGAGGCAAACAGACTTAAGCAGAGGCAAACAGACTTAAACAGACTTAAACAGACTTAAACAGACTTAAACAGACTTAAACAGACTTAAACAGACTTAAACAGACTTAAACTTTGGCAAACAGACTTAAACAGACTTCAACAGAGGCACACAGGCTAAAACAGACGCAAACAGACTTCAACAGAGGCAAACAGACTTAAACAGAGGCAAACAGACTGAAACAGAGGCAAACAGACTGAAACAGAGGCAAACAGACTGAAACAGACTTAATCAGAGGCAAACAGACTTAAACAGAGGCAATCAGACTTAAACAGAGCCAAACAGACTGAAACAGAGGCAAACAGAGTGAAACAGACTTAATCAGAGGCAAACAGACTTAAACAGTGGCAAACAGACTTAAACAGCGGCAAACAGAGTTAAACAGACTTAAACAGAGGCAAACAGAGTTAAACAGAGGCAAACAGAGTTAAACAGACTGAAACAGAGGCAAACAGATTTAAACAGTCTTAAACAGAGGAAAAGAGAGTTAAACAGATTTAAACCGAGGAAAGCAGACTTAAACAGAGGCAAACTGACTTAACCAGAGGCAGACAGAGGCAAACAGACTTAAACAGAATTAAACAGACTTAAACAGAGGCAAACAGATTTAAACTGACTTAACCAGACTTAAACAGAGGCAGACAGACTTAAACAGAGGCAAACAGACTTCAACAGAGGCAAACAGACTACAAACAGAGGCAAACAGACTTAAACAGAGGCAAACAGACTTAAAAAGAGGCAAAGAAATTAAACAGAGGCAAACAGACTTAAACAGAGGCAAACAGATTAAACAGAGGCAAACAGACTTAAACAGAGGCAAACAGACTTAAACAGAGGCAATCAGAATTAAACTGATGCAAACAGACTTAAACAGACGCAAACAGACTTCAACAGACGCAAACAGACTTCAACAGAGGCAAACAGAGTTAAACAGACTTAAACAGAGGCAAACAGATTTAAACAGACTTAAACAGAGGCAAACAGAGTGAAACATACTTAAACAGAGGCAAACAGAGTTGAACAGACTTAAACAGAGGCAAACAGACGCAAACAGAGTAAAACAGACTTAAACAGAGGCAAACAGACGCAAACAGATTTAAACAGACTTAAACAGAGGCAAACAGTGTGAAACAGACTTAATCAGATGCAATCAGACTTAAACAGGGG
The DNA here is from genome assembly GCA_026770705.1 of Isurus oxyrinchus. Classification (NCBI taxonomy): domain Eukaryota; kingdom Metazoa; phylum Chordata; class Chondrichthyes; order Lamniformes; family Lamnidae; genus Isurus; species Isurus oxyrinchus. The sequence continues at coordinate 18,294 of JANJGN010002795.1, forward strand.
CAAACAGACTTAAACAGAGGCCAACAGAGGCAAACAGAGTTAAACAGACTTAAACAGAGGCAAACAGATTTAAACAGACTTAAACAGAGGCAAACAAAGTGAAACAGACTTCAACAGAAGCAAAGAGAGTTAAACAGAGGCAAACAGAGATAAACAGAGTTAAACAGAGGCAAACAGAGTTAAACAGACTTAAACAGCGGCAAACAGAGTTAAACAGAGTTAAACAGAGGCAAACAGATTTAAACAGAGGCAAACAGAGTTAAACAGAGGCTAACAGACTGAAACAGAGTCAAACAGACTTAGACAGAGGCAAGCAGACTCAAACAGAGGCAAACAGACTTAAACAGAGGCAAACAGAGTTAAACACAGCGTAACAGAGGCAAACAGAGGCAAACAATCTTAAACAGAGTTAAACAACTTAAACAGACTTAAACAGAGGCAAACAGACTTACTCAGACTTAAACAAAGGCAAACAGACTTAAAAAGAGGCAAACAGACTTAAACAGAGGCAAACAGACTTAAACAGAGGCAAACAGACTTAAACAGAGGCAAACAGACTTAAACAGAGGCAAACAGACTGAAACAGAGGCAAACAGACTTAAACAGAGGCAAACAGAGTTAAACACAGCGTAACAGAGGCAAACAGATGCAAACAGATGCAAACAGACTTAAACAACTTAAACAGACTTAAACAGAGGCAAACAGACTTAAACAGAGGCAAACAGAGGCAAACAGAGTTAAACAGACTTAAACAGAGGCAAACAGACTTAAACAGAGGGCAGGAGACTTAAACAGAGGCAAACAGACTTAAACAGAGACAAACAGACTTAAACAGAGGCAATCAGACTTAAACAGAGGCAAGCAGACTTAAACAGAGGCAAACAGACTTAAACAGAGGCAAACAGACGCAAAAAGAGTTAAACAGACTTAAACAGAGGCAAGCAGAGTTAAACAGAGGCAAACAGAGTTAAACAGACTGAAACAGAGGCAAACAGATTTAAACAGACTTAAACAGAGGCAAACAGAGTTAAACAGACTTAAACAGAGGCAAACAGAGTTAAACAGAGGCAAACACAGTTACACAGAGGCAAACAGAGTTAAACAGACTTAAACAAAGGCAAAGAGAGTTAAGCAGAGTTAAACAGAGGCAAACAGACCTAAACAGAGGCAAAAAGAGTAAAACATAGGCAAACAGAGGCGAACAGACTTAAACAGACTTAAACAGACTTAAACAGACTTAAACAGAGGCAAACAGACTTGGCCTGACTTAAACAGACTTAAACAGAGGCAAACAGACTTAAACAGTGGCAAACAGACTTAAACAGAGGCAAACAGACTTAATCAGAGGCAAACATACTTCGACAGAGGCAAACTCACTTAAACAGAGGCAAACAGACTTAAACAGAGGCAAACAGACTTAAACAGAGGCAAGCAGACGCAAACAGACTTAAACAGAATTAAACAGAGGCAAACAGACCAAAACAGACGCAAACAGACTTCAACAGAGGCAAACAGACTTAAACAGAGGCAAACAGACTTAAACAGAGGCTAAAAGAGTTAAACATAGGCAAACAGAGGCGAACAGACTTAAACAGACTTAAACAGACTAAAACAGAGGCAAACAGACTTGGCCTGACTTAAACAGACTTAAACAGTGGCAAACAGACTTAAACAGAGGCAAACAGACTTAATCAGAGGCAAACATACTTCGACAGAGGCAAACACACTTAAACAGAGGCAAACACACTTAAACAGAGGCAAACAGCCTTAAACAGAGGCAAGCAGACGCAAACAGACTTAAACAGACTTAAACAGAGGCAAACAGACCAAAACAGACGCAAACAGACTTCAACAGAGGCAAACAGACTTAAACAGAGGCAAACAGACTTAAACAGAGGCAAACAGAGTGAAACAGACTTAATCAGAAGCAAAAGGACTTAAACAGAGGCAAACAGACTTAAACAGAGGCAAACAGACTTAAACAGACTTAAACAGAGGCAAACAGAGTTAAACAGAGGCAAACAGAGTTAAACAGACTGAAACAGAGGCAAACAGATTTAAACAGTCTTAAACAGAGGAAAAGAGATTTAAACACATTTAAACCGAGGAAAACAGACTTAAACAGAGGCAAACTGACTGAACCAGAAGCAAACAGAGGCAAACAGACTTAAACAGAATTAAACAGACTTAAACAGAGGCGAACAGACTTAAACAGATGCAAACAGAGTGAAACAGAGGCAAACAGAGTTAAACAGAGTTAAACAGAGGCAAACAGACTTAAACAGACTTAAAAAGTGGCAAAAAGAGTTAAACAGAGTTAAACAGATGCAAACAGAGTTAAACAGAGGCAAACAGAGTTAAACAGACTTAAACAGTGGCAAACAGAGTTAAACAGATGCAAACAGACTTAAACAGAGGCAAACATAGTTTAGCAGAGGCAAACAGACTTAAACAGAGGCAAACAGACTTAAACAGAGGCAGACAGACTTAAACAGAGGCAAACAGACTTAAGCAGAGGCAAACAGACTTAAACAGACTTAAACAGACTTAAACAGAGTTAAACAGAGGCAAACAGAGGCAAACAGAGTTAAACACAGCGTAACAGAGGCAAGCAGAGGCAAACAGACTTAAACAGACTTAAACAACTTAAACAGACTTAAACAGAGGCAAACAGACTTAGAAAGAGGCGAACAGACTTAAACAGAGGCAAACAGACTTAAACAGAGGCAAACAGACTTAAACAGAGGCAAACAGACTTAAACAGACTTAAACAGACTTAAACAGACTTAAACAGACTTAAACAGACTTAAACAGACTTAAACAGACTTAAACTTTGGCAAACAGACTTAAACAGACTTCAACAGAGGCACACAGGCTAAAACAGACGCAAACAGACTTCAACAGAGGCAAACAGACTTAAACAGAGGCAAACAGACTGAAACAGAGGCAAACAGACTGAAACAGAGGCAAACAGACTGAAACAGACTTAATCAGAGGCAAACAGACTTAAACAGAGGCAATCAGACTTAAACAGAGCCAAACAGACTGAAACAGAGGCAAACAGAGTGAAACAGACTTAATCAGAGGCAAACAGACTTAAACAGTGGCAAACAGACTTAAACAGCGGCAAACAGAGTTAAACAGACTTAAACAGAGGCAGAAAGAGTTAAACAGAGGCAAACAGAGTTAAACAGACTGAAACAGAGGCAAACAGATTTAAACAGTCTTAAACAGAGGAAAAGAGAGTTAAACAGATTTAAACCGAGGAAAGCAGACTTAAACAGAGGCAAACTGACTTAACCAGAGGCAGACAGAGGCAAACAGACTTAAACAGAATTAAACAGACTTAAACAGAGGCAAACAGACTTAAACTGACTTAACCAGACTTAAACAGAGGCAGACAGACTTAAACAGACGCAAACAGACTTAAACAGACGCAAACAGACTTCAACAGAGGCAAACAGAGTTAAACAGACTTAAACAGAGGCAAACAGATTTAAACAGACTTAAACAGAGGCAAACAGAGTTAAACATACTTAAACAGAGGCAAACAGACTTGAACAGACTTAAACAGAGGCAAACAGACGCAAACAGAGTAAAACAGACTTAAACAGAGGCAAACAGACGCAAACAGAGTTAAACAGACTTAAGCAGAGGCAAACAGTGTGAAACAGACTTAATCAGAGGCAATCAGACTTAAACAGGGGCAAACAGACTTAAACAGAGGCCAACAGAGGCAAACAGAGTTAAACAGACTTAAACAGAGGCAAACAGATTTAAACAGACTTAAACAGAGGCAAACAAAGTGAAACAGACTTCAACAGAAGCAAAGAGAGTTAAACAGAGGCAAACAGAGATAAACAGAGTTAAACAGAGGCAAACAGAGTTAAACAGACTTAAACAGCGGCAAACAGAGTTAAACAGAGTTAAACAGAGGCAAACAGATTTAAACAGAGGCAAACAGAGTTAAACAGAGGCTAACAGACTGAAACAGAGTCAAACAGACTTAGACAGAGGCAAGCAGACTCAAACAGAGGCAAACAGACTTAAACAGAGGCAAACAGAGTTACACACAGCGTAACAGAGGCAAACAGAGGCAAACAATCTTAAACAGAGTTAAACAACTTAAACAGACTTAAACAGAGGCAAACAGACTTAAACAGACTTAAACAAAGGCAAACAGACTTAAAAAGAGGCAAACAGACTTAAACAGAGGCAAACAGACTTAAACAGAGGCAAACAGACTTAAACAGAGGCAAACAGACTTAAACAGAGGCAAACAGACTGAAACAGAGGCAAACAGACTTAAACAGAGGCAAACAGAGTTAAACACAGCGTAACAGAGGCAAACAGATGCAAACAGATGCAAACAGACTTAAACAACTTAAACAGACTTAAACAGAGGCAAACAGACTTAAACAGACTTAAACAGAGGGAAACAGACTTAAAAAGAGGCGAACAGACTTAAACAGATGCAAACAGAGTGAAACAGAGGCAAACAGAGTTAAACAGAGTTAAACAGAGGCAAACAGACTTAAACAGACTTAAAAAGTGGCAAAAAGAGTTAAACAGAGTTAAACAGATGCAAACAGAGTTAAACTGAGGCAAACAGAGTTAAACAGAGTTAAACAGAGGCAAACAGAGTTAAACAGACTTAAACAGTGGCAAACAGAGTTAAACAGATGCAAACAGACTTAAACAGAGGCAAACATAGTTTAGCAGAGGCAAACAGACTTAAACAGAGGCAAACAGACTTAAACAGAGGCAGACAGACTTAAACAGAGGCAAACAGACTTAAGCAGAGGCAAACAGACTTAAACAGACTTAAACAGACTTAAACAGACTTAAACAGACTTAAACAGACTTAAACAGACTTAAACAGACTTAAACTTTGGCAAACAGACTTAAACAGACTTCAACAGAGGCACACAGGCTAAAACAGACGCAAACAGACTTCAACAGAGGCAAACAGACTTAAACAGAGGCAAACAGACTGAAACTGAGGCAAACAGACTGAAACAGAGGCAAACAGACTGAAACAGACTTAATCAGAGGCAAACAGACTTAAACAGAGGCAATCAGACTTAAAGAGAGCCAAACAGACTGAAACAGAGGCAAACAGAGTGAAACAGACTTAATCAGAGGCAAACAGACTTAAACAGTGGCAAACAGACTTAAACAGCGGCAAACAGAGTTAAACAGACTTAAACAGAGGCAAACAGAGTTAAACAGAGGCAAACAGAGTTAAACAGACTGAAACAGAGGCAAACAGATTTAAACAGTCTTAAACAGAGGAAAAGAGAGTTAAACAGATTTAAACCGAGGAAAGCAGACTTAAACAGAGGCAAACTGACTTAACCAGAGGCAGACAGAGGCAAACAGACTTAAACAGAATTAAACAGACTTAAACAGAGGCAAACAGACTTAAACTGACTTAACCAGACTTAAACAGAGGCAGACAGACTTCAACAGAGGCAAACAGACTACAAACAGAGGCAAACAGACTTAAACAGAGGCAAACAGACTTAAAAAGAGGCAAAGAAATTAAACAGAGGCAAACAGACTTAAACAGAGGCAAACAGATTAAACAGAGGCAAACAGACTTAAACAGAGGCAAACAGACTTAAACAGAGGCAATCAGAATTAAACTGATGCAAACAGACTTAAACAGACGCAAACAGACTTAAACAGACGCAAACAGACTTCAACAGAGGCAAACAGAGTTAAACAGACTTTAACAGAGGCAAACAGATTTAAACAGACTTAAACAGAGGCAAACAGAGTTAAACATACTTAAACAGAGGCAAACAGAGTTGAACAGACTTAAACAGTGGCAAACAGACTTAAACAGAGGCAAACAGACTTAATCAGAGGCAAACATACTTCGACAGAGGCAAACTCACTTAAACAGAGGCAAACAGACTTAAACAGAGGCAAACAGACTTAAACAGAGGCAAGCAGACGCAAACAGACTTAAACAGAATTAAACAGAGGCAAACAGACCAAAACAGACGCAAACAGACTTCAACAGAGGCAAACAGACTTAAACAGAGGCAAACAGACTTAAACAGAGGCTAAAAGAGTTAAACATAGGCAAACAGAGGCGAACAGACTTAAACAGACTTAAACAGACTTAAACAGACTAAAACAGAGGCAAACAGACTTGGCCTGACTTAAACAGACTTAAACAGAGGCAAACAGACTTAAACAGTGGCAAACAGACTTAAACAGAGGCAAACAGACTTAATCAGAGGCAAACATACTTCGACAGAGGCAAACACACTTAAACAGAGGCAAACACACTTAAGCAGAGGCAAACAGCCTTAAACAGAGGCAAGCAGACGCAAACAGACTTAAACAGACTTAAACAGAGGCAAACAGACCAAAACAGACGCAAACAGACTTCAACAGAGGCAAACAGACTTAAACAGAGGCAAACAGACCTAAACAGAGGCAAACAGAGTGAAACAGACTTAATCAGAAGCAAAAGGACTTAAACAGAGGCAAACAGACTTAAACAGAGGCAAACAGACTTAAACAGACTTAAACAGAGGCAAACAGAGTTAAACAGAGGCAAACAGAGTTAAACAGACTGAAACAGAGGCAAACAGATTTAAACAGTCTTAAACAGAGGAAAAGAGATTTAAACACATTTAAACCGAGGAAAACAGACTTAAACAGAGGCAAACTGACTTAACCAGAGGCAAACAGAGGCAAACAGACTTAAACAGAATTAAACAGACTTAAACAGAGGCGAACAGACTTAAACAGATGCAAACAGAGTGAAACAGAGGCAAACAGAGTTAAACAGAGTTAAACAGAGGCAAACAGACTTAAACAGACTTAAAAAGTGGCAAAAAGAGTTAAACAGAGTTAAACAGATGCAAACAGAGTTAAACAGAGGCAAACAGAGTTAAACAGACTTAAACAGTGGCAAACAGAGTTAAACAGATGCAAACAGACTTAAACAGAGGCAAACATAGTTTAGCAGAGGCAAACAGACTTAAACAGAGGCAAACAGACTTAAACAGAGGCAGACAGACTTAAACAGAGGCAAACAGACTTAAGCAGAGGCAAACAGACTTAAACAGACTTAAACAGACTTAAACAGAGTTAAACAGAGGCAAACAGAGGCAAACAGAGTTAAACACAGCGTAACAGAGGCAAGCAGAGGCAAACAGACTTAAACAGACTTAAACAACTTAAACAGACTTAAACAGAGGCAAACAGACTTAGAAAGAGGCGAACAGACTTAAACAGAGGCAAACTGACTTAAACAGAGGCAAACAGACTTAAACAGAGGCAAACAGAGTTAAACAGAGTTAAACAGAGCGAAACAGAGGCAAACAGAGGCATACAGACTTAAACAGACTTAAACAGACTTAAACAGACTTAAACAGACTTAAACAGACTTAAACTTTGGCAAACAGACTTAAACAGACTTCAACAGAGGCACACAGGCTAAAACAGACGCAAACAGACTTCAACAGAGGCAAACAGACTTAAACAGAGGCAAACAGACTGAAACAGAGGCAAACGGACTGAAACAGAGGCAAACAGACTGAAACAGACTTAATCAGAGGCAAACAGACTTAAACAGAGGCAATCAGACTTAAACAGAGCCAAACAGACTGAAACAGAGGCAAACAGAGTGAAACAGACTTAATCAGAGGCAAACAGACTTAAACAGTGGCAAACAGACTTAAACAGCGGCAAACAGAGTTAAACAGACTTAAACAGAGGCAAACAGAGTTAAACAGAGGCAAACAGAGTTAAACAGACTGAAACAGAGGCAAACAGATTTAAACAGTCTTAAACAGAGGAAAAGAGAGTTAAACAGATTTAAACCGAGGAAAGCAGACTTAAACAGAGGCAAACTGACTTAACCAGAGGCAGACAGAGGCAAACAGACTTAAACAGAATTAAACAGACTTAAAGAGAGGCAAACAGACTTAAACTGACTTAACCAGACTTAAACAGAGGCAGACAGACTTAAACAGACGCAAACAGACTTAAACAGACGCAAACAGACTTCAACAGAGGCAAACAGAGTTAAACAGACTTAAACAGAGGCAAACAGATTTAAACAGACTTAAACAGAGGCAAACAGAGTTAAACATACTTAAACAGAGGCAAACAGACTTGAACAGACTTAAACAGAGGCAAACAGACGCAAACAGAGTAAAACAGACTTAAACAGAGGCAAACAGACGCAAACAGAGTTAAACAGACTTAAGCAGAGGCAAACAGTGTGAAACAGACTTAATCAGAGGCAATCAGACTTAAACAGGGGCAAACAGACTTAAACAGAGGCCAACAGAGGCAAACAGAGTTAAACAGACTTAAACAGAGGCAAACAGATTTAAACAGACTTAAACAGAGGCAAACAAAGTGAAACAGACTTCAACAGAAGCAAAGAGAGTTAAACAGAGGCAAACAGAGATAAACAGAGTTAAACAGAGGCAAACAGAGTTAAACAGACTTAAACAGCGGCAAACAGAGTTAAACAGAGTTAAACAGAGGCAAACAGATTTAAACAGAGGCAAACAGAGTTAAACAGAGGCTAACAGACTGAAACAGAGTCAAACAGACTTAGACAGAGGCAAGCAGACTCAAACAGAGGCAAACAGACTTAAACAGAGGCAAACAGAGTTACACACAGCGTAACAGAGGCAAACAGAGGCAAACAATCTTAAACAGAGTTAAACAACTTAAACAGACTTAAACAGAGGCAAACAGACTTAAACAGACTTAAACAAAGGCAAACAGAATTAAAAAGAGGCAAACAGACTTAAACAGAGGCAAACAGACTTAAACAGAGGCAAACAGACTTAAACAGAGGCAAACAGACTTAAACAGAGGCAAACAGACTGAAACAGAGGCAAACAGACTTAAACAGAGGCAAACAGAGTTAAACACAGCGTAACAGAGGCAAACAGATGCAAACAGATGCAAACAGACTTAAACAACTTAAACAGACTTAAACAGAGGCAAACAGACTTAAACAGACTTAAACAGAGGGAAACAGACTTAAAAAGAGGCGAACAGACTTAAACAGATGCAAACAGAGTGAAACAGAGGCAAACAGAGTTAAACAGAGTTAAACAGAGGCAAACAGACTTAAACAGACTTAAAAAGTGGCAAAAAGAGTTAAACAGAGTTAAACAGATGCAAACAGAGTTAAACTGAGGCAAACAGAGTTAAACAGAGTTAAACAGAGGCAAACAGAGTTAAACAGACTTAAACAGTGGCAAACAGAGTTAAACAGATGCAAACAGACTTAAACAGAGGCAAACATAGTTTAGCAGAGGCAAACAGACTTAAACAGAGGCAAACAGACTTAAACAGAGGCAGACAGACTTAAACAGAGGCAAACAGACTTAAGCAGAGGCAAACAGACTTAAACAGACTTAAACAGACTTAAACAGACTTAAACAGACTTAAACAGACTTAAACAGACTTAAACTTTGGCAAACAGACTTAAACAGACTTCAACAGAGGCACACAGGCTAAAACAGACGCAAACAGACTTCAACAGAGGCAAACAGACTTAAACAGAGGCAAACAGACTGAAACAGAGGCAAACGGACTGAAACAGAGGCAAACAGACTGAAACAGACTTAATCAGAGGCAAACAGACTTAAACAGAGGCAATCAGACTTAAACAGAGCCAAACAGACTGAAACAGAGGCAAACAGAGTGAAACAGACTTAATCAGAGGCAAACAGACTTAAACAGTGGCAAACAGACTTAAACAGCGGCAAACAGAGTTAAACAGACTTAAACAGAGGCAAACAGAGTTAAACAGAGGCAAACAGAGTTAAACAGACTGAAACAGAGGCAAACAGATTTAAACAGTCTTAAACAGAGGAAAAGAGAGTTAAACAGATTTAAACCGAGGAAAGCAGACTTAAACAGAGGCAAACTGACTTAACCAGAGGCAGACAGAGGCAAACAGACTTAAACAGAATTAAACAGACTTAAACAGAGGCAAACAGACTTAAACTGACTTAAACAGACTTAAACAGAGGCAGACAGACTTCAACAGAGGCAAACAGACTACAAACAGAGGCAAACAGACTTAAACAGAGGCAAACAGACTTAAAAAGAGGCAAAGAAATTAAACAGAGGCAAACAGACTTAAACAGAGGCAAACAGATTAAACAGAGGCAAACAGACTTAAACAGAGGCAAACAGACTTAAACAGAGGCAATCAGAATTAAACTGATGCAAACAGACTTAAACAGACGCAAACAGACTTAAACAGACGCAAACAGACTTCAACAGAGGCAAACAGAGTTAAACAGACTTAAACAGAGGCAAACAGATTTAAACAGACTTAAACAGAGGCAAACAGAGTTAAACATACTTAAACAGAGGCAAACAGACTTGAACAGACTTAAACAGAGGCAAACAGACGCAAACAGAGTAAAACAGACTTAAACAGAGGCAAACAGACGCAAACAGATTTAAACAGACTTAAACAGAGGCAAACAGTGTGAAACAGACTTAATCAGAGGCAATCAGACTTAAACAGGGGCAAACAGACTTAAACAGAGGCCAACAGAGGCAAACAGAGTTAAACAGACTTAAACAGAGGCAAACAGATTTAAACAGACTTAAACAGAGGCAAACAAAGTGAAACAGACTTCAACAGAAGCAAAGAGAGTTAAACAGAGGCAAACAGAGATAAACAGAGTTAAACAGAGGCAAATAGAGTTAAACAGACTTAAACAGAGTCAAACAGACTGAGACAGAGGCAAGCAGACTCAAACAGAGGCAAACAGACTTAAACAGAGGCAAACAGAGTTAAACACAGCGTAACAGAGGCAAACAGAGGCAAACAATCTTAAACAGAGTTAAACAACTTAAACAGACTTAAACAGAGGCAAACAGACTTAAACAGACTTAAACAAAGGCAAACAGACTTAAAAAGAGGCAAACAGACTTAAACAGAGGCAAACAGACTTAAACAGAGGCAAACAGACTTAAACAGAGGCAAACAGACTTAAACAGAGGCAAACAGACTGAAACAGAGGCAAACAGACTTAAACAGAGGCAAATAGAGTTAAACACAGCGTAACAGAGGCAAACAGATGCAAACAGATGCAAACAGACTTAAACAACTTAAACAGACTGAAACAGAGGCAAACAGACTTAAACAGACTTAAACAGAGGGAAACAGACTTAAAAAGAGGCGAACAGACTTAAACAGATGCAAACAGAGTGAAACAGAGGCAAACAGAGTTAAACAGAGTTAAACAGAGGCAAACAGACTTAAACAGACTTAAAAAGTGGCAAAAAGAGTTAAACAGAGTTAAACAGATGCAAACAGAGTTAAACTGAGGCAAACAGAGTTAGACAGAGTTAAACAGACGCAAACAGAGTTAAACAGACTTAAACAGTGGCAAAGAGAGTTAAACAGAGTTAAACAGATGCAAACAGACTTAAGCAGAGGCAAACATAGTTTAGCAGAGGCAAACAGACTTAAACAGAGGCAAACAGACTTAAACAGAGGCAAACAGAGTTAAACACAGCGTAACAGAGGCAAACAGAGGCAAACAATCTTAAACAGAGTTAAACAACTTAAACAGACTTAAACAGAGGCAAACAGACTTAAACAGACTTAAACAAAGGCAAACAGACTTAAAAAGAGGCAAACAGACTTAAACAGAGGCAAACAGACTTAAACAGAGGCAAACAGACTTAAACAGAGGCAAACAGACTTAAACAGAGGCAAACAGACTGAAACAGAGGCAAACAGACTTAAACAGAGGGAAACAGAGTTAAACACAGCGTAACAGAGGCAAACAGATGCAAACAGATGCAAACAGACTTAAACAACTTAAACAGACTTAAACAGAGGCAAACAGACTTAAACAGAGGCAAACAGAGGCAAACAGAGTTAAACAGACTTAAACAGAGGCAAACAGACTTAAACAGAGGGCAGGAGACTTAAACAGAGGCAAACAGACTTAAACAGAGACAAACAGACTTAAACAGAGGCAATCAGACTTAAACAGAGGCAAGCAGACTTAAACAGAGGCAAACAGACTTAAACAGAGGCAAACAGACGCAAACAGAGTTAAACAGACTTAAACAGAGGCAAGCAGAGTTAAACAGAGGCAAACAGAGTTAAACAGACTGAAACAGAGGCAAACAGATTTAAACAGACTTAAACAGAGGCAAACAGAGTTAAACAGACTTAAACAGAGGCAAACAGAGTTAAACAGAGGCAAACACAGTTACACAGAGGCAAACAGAGTTAAACAGACTTAAACAAAGGCAAAGAGAGTTAAGCAGAGTTAAACAGAGGCAAACAGACCTAAACAGAGGCAAAAAGAGTAAAACATAGGCAAACAGAGGCGAACAGACTTAAACAGACTTAAACAGACTTAAACAGACTTAAACAGAGGCAAACAGACTTGGCCTGACTTAAACAGACTTAAACAGAGGCAAACAGACTTAAACAGTGGCAAACAGACTTAAACAGAGGCAAACAGACTTAATCAGAGGCAAACATACTTCGACAGAGGCAAACTCACTTAAACAGAGGCAAACAGACTTAAACAGAGGCAAACAGACTTAAACAGAGGCAAGCAGACGCAAACAGACTTAAACAGAATTAAACAGAGGCAAACAGACCAAAACAGACGCAAACAGACTTCAACAGAGGCAAACAGACTTAAACAGAGGCAAACAGACTTAAACAGAGGCTAAAAGAGTTAAACATAGGCAAACAGAGGCGAACAGACTTAAACAGACTAAAACAGACTAAAACAGAGGCAAACAGACTTGGCCTGACTTAAACAGACTTAAACAGAGGCAAACAGACTTAAACAGTGGCAAACAGACTTAAACAGAGGCAAACAGACTTAATCAGAGGCAAACATACTTCGACAGAGGCAAACACACTTAAACAGAGGCAAACACACTTAAACAGAGGCAAACAGCCTTAAACAGAGGCAAGCAGACGCAACAGACTTAAACAGACTTAAACAGAGGCAAACAGACCAAAACAGACGCAAACAGACTTCAACAGAGGCAAACAGACTTAAACAGAGGCAAACAGACTTAAACAGAGGCAAACAGAGTGAAACAGACTTAATCAGAAGCAAAAGGACTTAAACAGAGGCAAACAGACTTAAACAGAGGCAAACAGACTTAAACAGACTTAAACAGAGGCAAACAGAGTTAAACAGAGGCAAACAGAGTTAAACAGACTGAAACAGAGGCAAACAGATTTAAACAGTCTTAAACAGAGGAAAAGAGATTTAAACACATTTAAACCGAGGAAAACAGACTTAAACAGAGGCAAACTGACTGAACCAGAAGCAAACAGAGGCAAACAGACTTAAACAGAATTAAACAGACTTAAACAGAGGCGAACAGACTTAAACAGATGCAAACAGAGTGAAACAGAGGCAAACAGAGTTAAACAGAGTTAAACAGAGGCAAACAGACTTAAACAGACTTAAAAAGTGGCAAAAAGAGTTAAACAGAGTTAAACAGATGCAAACAGAGTTAAACAGAGGCAAACAGAGTTAAACAGACTTAAACAGTGGCAAACAGAGTTAAACAGATGCAGCAGACTTAAACAGAGGCAAACATAGTTTAGCAGAGGCAAACAGACTTAAACAGAGGCAAACAGACTTAAACAGAGGCAGACAGACTTAAACAGAGGCAAACAGACTTAAGCAGAGGCAAACAGACTTACACAGACTTAAACAGACTTAAACAGAGTTAAACAGAGGCAAACAGAGGCAAACAGAGTTAAACACAGCGTAACAGAGGCAAGCAGAGGCAAACAGACTTAAACAGACTTAAACAACTTAAACAGACTTAAACAGAGGCAAACAGACTTAGAAAGAGGCGAACAGACTTAAACAGAGGCAAACAGACTTAAACAGAGGCAAACAGACTTAAACAGAGGCAAACAGAGTTAAACAGAGCGAAACAGAGGCAAACAGAGGCATACAGACTTAAACAGACTTCAACAGACTTAAACAGACTTAAACAGACTTAAACAGACTTAAACAGACTTAAACAGACTTAAACTTTGGCAAACAGATTTAAACAGACTTCAACAGAGGCACACAGGCTAAAACAGACGCAAACAGACTTCAACAGAGGCAAACAGACTTAAACAGAGGCAAACAGACTGAAACAGAGGCAAACAGACTGAAACAGAGGCAAACAGACTGAAACAGACTTAATCAGAGGCAAACAGACTTAAACAGAGGCAATCAGACTTAAACAGAGCCAAACAGACTGAAACAGAGGCAAACAGAGTGAAACAGACTTAATCAGAGGCAAACAGACTTAAACAGTGGCAAACAGACTTAAACAGCGGCAAACAGAGTTAAACAGACTTAAACAGAGGCAAACAGAGTTAAACAGAGGCAAACAGAGTTAAACAGACTGAAACAGAGGCAAACAGATTTAAACAGTCTTAAACAGAGGAAAAGAGAGTTAAACAGATTTAAACCGAGGAAAGCAGACTTAAACAGAGGCAAACTGACTTAACCAGAGGCAGACAGAGGCAAACAGACTTAAACAGAATTAAACAGACTTAAACAGAGGCAAACAGACTTAAACTGATTTAACCAGACTTAAACAGAGGCAGACAGACTTAAACAGACGCAAACAGACTTAAACAGACGCAAACAGACTTCAACAGAGGCAAACAGAGTTAAACAGACTTAAACAGAGGCAAACAGATTTAAACTGACTTAACCAGACTTAAACAGAGGCAGACAGACTTAAACAGACGCAAACAGACTTAAACAGACGCAAACAGACTTCAACAGAGGCAAACAGAGTTAAACAGACTTAAACAGAGGCAAACAGATTTAAACAGAGTTAAACAGACTTAAGCAGAGGCAAACAGTGTGAAACAGACTTAATCAGAGGCAATCAGACTTAAACAGGGGCAAACAGACTTAAACAGAGGCCAACAGAGGCAAACAGAGTTAAACAGACTTAAACAGAGGCAAACAGATTTAAACAGACTTAAACAGAGGCAAACAAAGTGAAACAGACTTCAACAGAAGCAAAGAGAGTTAAACAGAGGCAAACAGAGATAAACAGAGTTAAACAGAGGCAAACAGAGTTAAACAGACTTAAACAGCGGCAAACAGAGTTAAACAGAGTTAAACAGAGGCAAACAGATTTAAACAGAGGCAAACAGAGTTAAACAGAGGCTAACAGACTGAAACAGACTTAAAAAGTGGCAAAAAGAGTTAAACAGAGTTAAACAGATGCAAACAGAGTTAAACAGAGGCAAACAGAGTTAAACAGACTTAAACAGTGGCAAACAGAGTTAAACAGATGCAGCAGACTTAAACAGAGGCAAACATAGTTTAGCAGAGGCAAACAGACTTAAACAGAGGCAAACAGACTTAAACAGAGGCAGACAGACTTAAACAGAGGCAAACAGACTTAAGCAGAGGCAAACAGACTTAAACAGACTTAAACAGAGATAAACAGAGTTAAACAGAGGCAAACAGAGTTAAACAGACTTAAACAGAGTCAAACAGACTGAGACAGAGGCAAGCAGACTCAAACAGAGGCAAACAGACTTAAACAGAGGCAAACAGAGTTAAACACAGCGTAACAGAGGCAAACAGAGGCAAACAATCTTAAACAGAGTTAAACAACTTAAACAGACTTAAACAGAGGCAAACAGACTTAAACAGACTTAAACAAAGGCAAACAGACTTAAAAAGAGGCAAACAGACTTAAACAGAGGCAAACAGACTTAAACAGAGGCAAACAGACTTAAACAGAGGCAAACAGACTTAAACAGAGGCAAACAGACTGAAACAGAGGCAAACAGACTTAAACAGAGGCAAATAGAGTTAAACACAGCGTAACAGAGGCAAACAGATGCAAACAGATGCAAACAGACTTAAACAACTTAAACAGACTGAAACAGAGGCAAACAGACTTAAACAGACTTAAACAGAGGGAAACAGACTTAAAAAGAGGCGAACAGACTTAAACAGATGCAAACAGAGTGAAACAGAGGCAAACAGAGTTAAACAGAGTTAAACAGAGGCAAACAGACTTAAACAGACTTAAAAAGTGGCAAAAAGAGTTAAACAGAGTTAAACAGATGCAAACAGAGTTAAACTGAGGCAAACAGAGTTAGACAGAGTTAAACAGACGCAAACAGAGTTAAACAGACTTAAACAGTGGCAAAGAGAGTTAAACAGAGTTAAACAGATGCAAACAGACTTAAGCAGAGGCAAACATAGTTTAGCAGAGGCAAACAGACTTAAACAGAGGCAAACAGACTTAAACAGAGGCAAACAGAGTTAAACACAGCGTAACAGAGGCAAACAGAGGCAAACAATCTTAAACAGAGTTAAACAACTTAAACAGACTTAAACAGAGGCAAACAGACTTAAACAGACTTAAACAAAGGCAAACAGACTTAAAAAGAGGCAAACAGACTTAAACAGAGGCAAACAGACTTAAACAGAGGCAAACAGACTTAAACAGAGGCAAACAGACTTAAACAGAGGCAAACAGACTGAAACAGAGGCAAACAGACTTAAACAGAGGCAAACAGAGTTAAACACAGCGTAACAGAGGCAAACAGATGCAAACAGATGCAAACAGACTTAAACAACTTAAACAGACTTAAACAGAGGCAAACAGACTTAAACAGAGGCAAACAGAGGCAAACAGAGTTAAACAGACTTAAACAGAGGCAAACAGACTTAAACAGAGGGCAGGAGACTTAAACAGAGGCAAACAGACTTAAACAGAGACAAACAGACTTAAACAGAGGCAATCAGACTTAAACAGAGGCAAGCAGACTTAAACAGAGGCAAACAGACTTAAACAGAGGCAAACAGACGCAAACAGAGTTAAACAGACTTAAACAGAGGCAAGCAGAGTTAAACAGAGGCAAACAGAGTTAAACAGACTGAAACAGAGGCAAACAGATTTAAACAGACTTAAACAGAGGCAAACAGAGTTAAACAGACTTAAACAGAGGCAAACAGAGTTAAACAGAGGCAAACACAGTTACACAGAGGCAAACAGAGTTAAACAGACTTAAACAAAGGCAAAGAGAGTTAAGCAGAGTTAAACAGAGGCAAACAGACCTAAACAGAGGCAAAAAGAGTAAAACATAGGCAAACAGAGGCGAACAGACTTAAACAGACTTAAACAGACTTAAACAGACTTAAACAGAGGCAAACAGACTTGGCCTGACTTAAACAGACTTAAACAGAGGCAAACAGACTTAAACAGTGGCAAACAGACTTAAACAGAGGCAAACAGACTTAATCAGAGGCAAACATACTTCGACAGAGGCAAACTCACTTAAACAGAGGCAAACAGACTTAAACAGAGGCAAACAGACTTAAACAGAGGCAAGCAGACGCAAACAGACTTAAACAGAATTAAACAGAGGCAAACAGACCAAAACAGACGCAAACAGACTTCAACAGAGGCAAACAGACTTAAACAGAGGCAAACAGACTTAAACAGAGGCTAAAAGAGTTAAACATAGGCAAACAGAGGCGAACAGACTTAAACAGACTAAAACAGACTAAAACAGAGGCAAACAGACTTGGCCTGACTTAAACAGACTTAAACAGAGGCAAACAGACTTAAACAGTGGCAAACAGACTTAAACAGAGGCAAACAGACTTAATCAGAGGCAAACATACTTCGACAGAGGCAAACACACTTAAACAGAGGCAAACACACTTAAACAGAGGCAAACAGCCTTAAACAGAGGCAAGCAGACGCAACAGACTTAAACAGACTTAAACAGAGGCAAACAGACCAAAACAGACGCAAACAGACTTCAACAGAGGCAAACAGACTTAAACAGAGGCAAACAGACTTAAACAGAGGCAAACAGAGTGAAACAGACTTAATCAGAAGCAAAAGGACTTAAACAGAGGCAAACAGACTTAAACAGAGGCAAACAGACTTAAACAGACTTAAACAGAGGCAAACAGAGTTAAACAGAGGCAAACAGAGTTAAACAGACTGAAACAGAGGCAAACAGATTTAAACAGTCTTAAACAGAGGAAAAGAGATTTAAACACATTTAAACCGAGGAAAACAGACTTAAACAGAGGCAAACTGACTGAACCAGAAGCAAACAGAGGCAAACAGACTTAAACAGAATTAAACAGACTTAAACAGAGGCGAACAGACTTAAACAGATGCAAACAGAGTGAAAAAGAGGCAAACAGAGTTAAACAGAGTTAAACAGAGGCAAACAGACTTAAACAGACTTAAAAAGTGGCAAAAAGAGTTAAACAGAGTTAAACAGATGCAAACAGAGTTAAACAGAGGCAAACAGAGTTAAACAGACTTAAACAGTGGCAAACAGAGTTAAACAGATGCAGCAGACTTAAACAGAGGCAAACATAGTTTAGCAGAGGCAAACAGACTTAAACAGAGGCAAACAGACTTAAACAGAGGCAGACAGACTTAAACAGAGGCAAACAGACTTAAGCAGAGGCAAACAGACTTACACAGACTTAAACAGACTTAAACAGAGTTAAACAGAGGCAAACAGAGGCAAACAGAGTTAAACACAGCGTAACAGAGGCAAGCAGAGGCAAACAGACTTAAACAGACTTAAACAACTTAAACAGACTTAAACAGAGGCAAACAGACTTAGAAAGAGGCGAACAGACTTAAACAGAGGCAAACAGACTTAAACAGAGGCAAACAGACTTAAACAGAGGCAAACAGAGTTAAACAGAGCGAAACAGAGGCAAACAGAGGCATACAGACTTAAACAGACTTCAACAGACTTAAACAGACTTAAACAGACTTAAACAGACTTAAACAGACTTAAACAGACTTAAACTTTGGCAAACAGATTTAAACAGACTTCAACAGAGGCACACAGGCTAAAACAGACGCAAACAGACTTCAACAGAGGCAAACAGACTTAAACAGAGGCAAACAGACTGAAACAGAGGCAAACAGACTGAAACAGAGGCAAACAGACTGAAACAGACTTAATCAGAGGCAAACAGACTTAAACAGAGGCAATCAGACTTAAACAGAGCCAAACAGACTGAAACAGAGGCAAACAGAGTGAAACAGACTTAATCAGAGGCAAACAGACTTAAACAGTGGCAAACAGACTTAAACAGCGGCAAACAGAGTTAAACAGACTTAAACAGAGGCAAACAGAGTTAAACAGAGGCAAACAGAGTTAAACAGACTGAAACAGAGGCAAACAGATTTAAACAGTCTTAAACAGAGGAAAAGAGAGTTAAACAGATTTAAACCGAGGAAAGCAGACTTAAACAGAGGCAAACTGACTTAACCAGAGGCAGACAGAGGCAAACAGACTTAAACAGAATTAAACAGACTTAAACAGAGGCAAACAGACTTAAACTGATTTAACCAGACTTAAACAGAGGCAGACAGACTTAAACAGACGCAAACAGACTTAAACAGACGCAAACAGACTTCAACAGAGGCAAACAGAGTTAAACAGACTTAAACAGAGGCAAACAGATTTAAACTGACTTAACCAGACTTAAACAGAGGCAGACAGACTTAAACAGACGCAAACAGACTTAAACAGACGCAAACAGACTTCAACAGAGGCAAACAGAGTTAAACAGACTTAAACAGAGGCAAACAGATTTAAACAGAGTTAAACAGACTTAAGCAGAGGCAAACAGTGTGAAACAGACTTAATCAGAGGCAATCAGACTTAAACAGGGGCAAACAGACTTAAACAGAGGCCAACAGAGGCAAACAGAGTTAAACAGACTTAAACAGAGGCAAACAGATTTAAACAGACTTAAACAGAGGCAAACAAAGTGAAACAGACTTCAACAGAAGCAAAGAGAGTTAAACAGAGGCAAACAGAGATAAACAGAGTTAAACAGAGGCAAACAGAGTTAAACAGACTTAAACAGCGGCAAACAGAGTTAAACAGAGTTAAACAGAGGCAAACAGATTTAAACAGAGGCAAACAGAGTTAAACAGAGGCTAACAGACTGAAACAGACTTAAAAAGTGGCAAAAAGAGTTAAACAGAGTTAAACAGATGCAAACAGAGTTAAACAGAGGCAAACAGAGTTAAACAGACTTAAACAGTGGCAAACAGAGTTAAACAGATGCAGCAGACTTAAACAGAGGCAAACATAGTTTAGCAGAGGCAAACAGACTTAAACAGAGGCAAACAGACTTAAACAGAGGCAGACAGACTTAAACAGAGGCAAACAGACTTAAGCAGAGGCAAACAGACTTAAACAGACTTAAACAGACTTAAACAGAGTTAAACAGAGGCAAACAGAGGCAAACAGAGTTAAACACAGCGTAACAGAGGCAAGCAGAGGCAAACAGACTTAAACAGACTTAAACAACTTAAACAGACTTAAACAGAGGCAAACAGACTTAGAAAGAGGCGAACAGACTTAAACAGAGGCAAACAGACTTAAACAGAGGCAAACAGACTTAAACAGAGGCAAACAGAGTTAAACAGAGCGAAACAGAGGCAAACAGAGGCATACAGACTTAAACAGACTTCAACAGACTTAAACAGACTTAAACAGACTTAAACAGACTTAAACAGACTTAAACAGACTTAAACTTTGGCAAACAGATTTAAACAGACTTCAACAGAGGCACACAGGCTAAAACAGACGCAAACAGACTTCAACAGAGGCAAACAGACTTAAACAGAGGCAAACAGACTGAAACAGAGGCAAACAGACTGAAACAGAGGCAAACAGACTGAAACAGACTTAATCAGAGGCAAACAGACTTAAACAGAGGCAATCAGACTTAAACAGAGCCAAACAGACTGAAACAGAGGCAAACAGAGTGAAACAGACTTAATCAGAGGCAAACAGACTTAAACAGTGGCAAACAGACTTAAACAGCGGCAAACAGAGTTAAACAGACTTAAACAGAGGCAAACAGAGTTAAACAGAGGCAAACAGAGTTAAACAGACTGAAACAGAGGCAAACAGATTTAAACAGTCTTAAACAGAGGAAAAGAGAGTTAAACAGATTTAAACCGAGGAAAGCAGACTTAAACAGAGGCAAACTGACTTAACCAGAGGCAGACAGAGGCAAACAGACTTAAACAGAATTAAACAGACTTAAACAGAGGCAAACAGACTTAAACTGATTTAACCAGACTTAAACAGAGGCAGACAGACTTAAACAGACGCAAACAGACTTAACAGACGCAAACAGACTTCAACAGAGGCAAACAGAGTTAAACAGACTTAAACAGAGGCAAACAGATTTAAACTGACTTAACCAGACTTAAACAGAGGCAGACAGACTTAAACAGACGCAAACAGACTTAAACAGACGCAAACAGACTTCAACAGAGGCAAACAGAGTTAAACAGACTTAAACAGAGGCAAACAGATTTAAACAGACTTAAACAGAGGCAAACAGAGTTAAACATACTTAAACAGAGGCAAACAGACTTGAACAGACTTAAACAGAGGCAAACAGACGCAAACAGAGTTAAACAGACTTAAGCAGAGGCAAACAGTGTGAAACAGACTTAATCAGAGGCAATCAGACTTAAACAGGGGCAAACAGACTTAAACAGAGGCCAACAGAGGCAAACAGAGTTAAACAGACTTAAACAGAGGCAAACAGATTTAAACAGACTTAAACAGAGGCAAACAAAGTGAAACAGACTTCAACAGAAGCAAAGAGAGTTAAACAGAGGCAAACAGAGATAAACAGAGTTAAACAGAGGCAAACAGAGTTAAACAGACTTAAACAGCGGCAAACAGAGTTAAACAGAGTTAAACAGAGGCAAACAGATTTAAACAGAGGCAAACAGAGTTAAACAGAGGCTAACAGACTGAAACAGAGTCAAACAGACTTAGACAGAGGCAAGCAGACTCAAACAGAGGCAAACAGACTTAAACAGAGGCAAACAGAGTTACACACAGCGTAACAGAGGCAAACAGAGGCAAACAATCTTAAACAGAGTTAAACAACTTAAACAGACTTAAACAGAGGCAAACAGACTTAAACAGACTTAAACAAAGGCAAACAGACTTAAAAAGAGGCAAACAGACTTAAACAGAGGCAAACAGACTTAAACAGAGGCAAACAGACTTAAACAGAGGCAAACAGACTTAAACAGAGGCAAACAGACTGAAACAGAGGCAACAGACTTAAACAGAGGCAAACAGAGTTAAACACAGCGTAACAGAGGCAAACAGATGCAAACAGATGCAAACAGACTTAAACAACTTAAACAGACTTAAACAGAGGCAAACAGACTTAAACAGACTTAAACAGAGGGGAAACAGACTTAAAAAGAGGCGAACAGACTTAAACAGATGCAAACAGAGTGAAACAGAGGCAAACAGAGTTAAACAGAGTTAAACAGAGGCAAACAGACTTAAACAGACTTAAAAAATGGCAAAAAGAGTTAAACAGAGTTAAACAGATGCAAACAGAGTTAAACTGAGGCAAACAGAGTTAAACAGAGTTAAACAGAGGCAAACAGAGTTAAACAGACTTAAACAGTGGCAAACAGAGTTAAACAGATGCAAACAGACTCAAACAGAGGCAAACATAGTTTAGCAGAGGCAAACAGACTTAAACAGAGGCAAACAGACTTAAACAGAGGCAGACAGACTTAAACAGAGGCAAACAGACTTAAGCAGAGGGCAAACAGACTTAAACAGACTTAAACAGACTTTAAACAGACTTAAACAGACTTAAACTTTGGCAAACAGACTTAAACAGACTTCAACAGAGGCACACAGGCTAAAACAGACGCAAACAGACTTCAACAGAGGCAAACAGACTTAAACAGAGGCAAACAGACTGAAACAGAGGCAAACAGACTGAAACAGAGGCAAACAGACTGAAACAGACTTAATCAGAGGCAAACAGACTTAAACAGAGGCAATCAGACTTAAACAGAGCCAAACAGACTGAAACAGAGGCAAACAGAGTGAAACAGACTTAATCAGAGGCAAACAGACTTAAACAGTGGCAAACAGACTTAAACAGCGGCAAACAGAGTTAAACAGACTTAAACAGAGGCAAACAGAGTTAAACAGAGGCAAACAGAGTTAAACAGACTGAAACAGAGGCAAACAGATTTAAACAGTCTTAAACAGAGGAAAAGAGAGTTAAACAGATTTAAACCGAGGAAAGCAGACTTAAACAGAGGCAAACTGACTTAACCAGAGGCAGACAGAGGCAAACAGACTTAAACAGAATTAAACAGACTTAAACAGAGGCAAACAGACTTAAACTGACTTAACCAGACTTAAACAGAGGCAGACAGACTTAAACAGAGGCAAACAGACTTCAACAGAGGCAAACAGACTACAAACAGAGGCAAACAGACTTAAACAGAGGCAAACAGACTTAAAAAGAGGCAAAGAAATTAAACAGAGGCAAACAGACTTAAACAGAGGCAAACAGATTAAACAGAGGCAAACAGACTTAAACAGAGGCAAACAGACTTAAACAGAGGCAATCAGAATTAAACTGACGCAAACAGACTTAAACAGACGCAAACAGACTTAAACAGACGCAAACAGACTTCAACAGAGGCAAACAGAGTTAAACAGACTTAAACAGAGGCAAACAGATTTAAACAGACTTAAACAGAGGCAAACAGAGTTAAACATACTTAAACAGAGGCAAACAGAGTTGAGCAGACTTAAACAGAGGCAAACAGACGCAAACAGAGTAAAACAGACTTTAACAGAGGCAAACAGACGCAAACAGATTTAAACAGACTTAAACAGAGGCAAACAGTGTGAAACAGACTTAATCAGAGGCAATCAGACTTAAACAGGGGCAAACAGACTTAAACAGAGGCCAACAGAGGCAAACAGAGTTAAACAGACTTAAACAGAGGCAAACAGATTTAAACAGACTTAAACAGAGGCAAACAAAGTGAAACAGACTTCAACAGAAGCAAAGAGAGTTAAACAGAGGCAAACAGAGATAAACAGAGTTAAACAGAGGCAAACAGAGTTAAACAGACTTAAACAGAGTCAAACAGACTGAGACAGAGGCAAGCAGACTCAAACAGAGGCAAACAGACTTAAACAGAGGCAAACAGAGTTAAACACAGCGTAACAGAGGCAAACAGAGGCAAACAATCTTAAACAGAGTTAAACAACTTAAACAGACTTAAACAGAGGCAAACAGACTTAAACAGACTTAAACAAAGGCAAACAGACTTAAAAAGAGGCAAACAGACTTAAACAGAGGCAAACAGACTTAAACAGAGGCAAACAGACTTAAACAGAGGCAAACAGACTTAAACAGAGGCAAACAGACTGAAACAGAGGCAAACAGACTGAAACAGAGGCAAACAGACTTAAACAGAGGCAAACAGAGTTAAACACAGCGTAACAGAGGCAAACAGATGCAAACAGATGCAAACAGACTTAAACAACTTAAACAGACTTAAACAGAGGCAAACAGACTTAAACAGACTTAAACAGAGGGAAACAGACTTAAAAAGAGGCGAACAGACTTAAACAGATGCAAACAGAGTTAAACTGAGGCAAACAGAGTTAGACAGAGTTAAACAGACGCAAACAGAGTTAAACACAGCGTAACAGAGGCAAACAGATGCAAACAGATGCAAACAGACTTAAACAACTTAAACAGACTTAAACAGAGGCAAACAGACTTAAACAGACTTAAACAGAGGGAAACAGACTTAAAAAGAGGCGAACAGACTTAAACAGATGCAAACAGAGTTAAACTGAGGCAAACAGAGTTAGACAGAGTTAAACAGACGCAAACAGAGTTAAACAGACTTAAACAGTGGCAAACAGAGTTAAACAGAGTTAAACAGATGCAAACAGACTTAAGCAGAGGCAAACATAGTTTAGCAGAGGCAAACAGACTTAAACAGAGGCAAACAGACTTAAACAGAGGCAAACAGACTTAAACAGAGGCAAACAGACTTAAACAGAGGCAAACAGAGGCAAACAGAGTTAAACAAAGCGAAACAGAAGCAAACAGAGGCAAACAGACTTAAACAGACTTAAACAGACTTAAACAGACTTAAAGTTTGGCAAACAGACTTAAACAGACTTCAACAGAGACAAACAGACTAACACAGAGGCAAACAGAATAAAACAGACGCAAACAGACTTCAACAGAGGCAAACAGACTTAAACAGAGGCAAACAGACTTAAACAGAGGCAAACAGAGTGAAACAGACCTAATCAGAGGCAAAAAGACTTAAACAGAGGCAAACAGACTTAAACAGAGGCAAACAGAGTTAAACAGAGGCAAACAGACTTAAACAGAATTAAACAGAGGCAAACAGACTTAAACAGAGGCAAACAGACTTAAACAGAGGCAAACAGACTTAAACAGAGGCAAACAGAGGCAAACAGAGTTAAACAGAGCGAAACAGAAGCAAACAGAGGCAAACAGACGTAAACAGACTTAAACAGACTTAAACAGAGGCAAACAGACTAAAACAGACGCAAACAGACTTCAACAGAGGCAAACAGACTTAAACAGAGGCAAACAGACTTAAATAGAGGCAAACAGAATTAAACTGATGCAAACAGACTGAAACAGAGGCAAACAGACTTAAACAGACGCAAACAGACTTCAACAGAGGCAAACAGACTTAAACAGAGGCAAACGGACTTAAATAGAGGCAAACAGAGGCAAACTGAGTTAAACAGACTTAAACAGAGGCAAACAGAGTGAAACAGACTTAGACAGATGCAAAGAGAGTTAAACAGACTTAAACAGAATTAAACAGACTTAAACTTTGGCAAACAGACTTAAACAGACTTCAACAGAGACAAACAGACTTACACAGAGGCAAACAGACTAAAACAGACACAAACAGACTTCAACAGAGGCAAACAGACTTAAACAGAGGCAAACAGACTTAAACAGAGGCAAACAGAGGCAAACAGAGTTAAACAGACTTAAACAGAGGCAAACAGAGTGAAACAGACTTAGACAGATGCAAAGAGAGTTAAACAGAGGCAAACAGACTTAAACAGAGGCAAACAGACTTAAACAGAGGCAAACAGACTTCAAAAGAGGCAAACAGACGCAAACAGAGTTAAACAGACTTAAACAGAGGCAAACAGACGCAAACAGAGTTAAACAGACTTAAACAGAGGCAAACAGAGTGACACAGACTTAATCAGAGGCAATCAGACTTAAACAGGGGCAAACAGACTTAAACAGAGGCAAACAGACTTAGAAAGAGGCAAACAGACTTAAACAGAGGCAAACAGAATTAAACAGAGGCAAACAGTGTTAAACAGAGGCAAACAGACTGAAACAGAGGCAAGCAGACTTAAACAGAGGCAAACAGAGGCAAACAGAGTTAAACACAGCGTAACAGAGGCAAACAGAATTAAACAGACTTGAACAACTTAAACAGACTTAAACAGAGGCAAGCAGACTTAACCAGACTTAAACAGAGGCAAACAGACTTAAAAAGAGGCGAACAGACTTAAACAGAGGCAAACAGACTTAAAAAGAGGCCAACAGACTTAAACAGAGGCAAACAGACTTAAACAAAGGCAAACAGACTCAAAAAGAGGCAAACAGACTTCAACAGAGGGAAACACACTTAAACAGAGGCAAACAGAGTGAAACAGACTTAATCAGAGGCAAACAGACTTAAACAGAGGCAAACAGACTTAAACAGAGGCAAACAGAGTTAAACAGACTTAAACAGAGGCAAACAGACGCAAACAGACTTAAACAGAGGCAAACAGACGCAAACAGAGTTAAACAGACTTAGACAGAGGCAGACAGAGTGAAACAGACTTAATCAGAGGCAATCAGACTTACACAGGGGCAAACAGATTTAAACAGAGGCCAACAGAGGCAAAGAGAGTTAAACAGACTTAAACAGAGGCAAACAGATTTAAACAGACTTAAACAGAGGCAAACAGAGTGAAACAGACTTCAACAGATGCAAAGAGAGTTAAACAGAGGCAAACAGAGATAAACAGAGTTAAACAGACGCAAACAGACTTCAACAGAGGCGAACAGACTTAAACAGAGGCAAACAGACTTAAACAGACTTAAACAGACTTAAGCAGAGGCAAACAGAATAAAACAGAGGCAAACAGACTTAAACAGAGGCAAACAGACTTAAACAGAGGCAAACAGACTTAAACAGAGGCAAACAGAGGCAAACAGAGTTAAACAGAGCGAAACAGAAGCAAACAGAGGCAAACAGACTTAAACAGACTTAAACAGACTTAAACTTTGGCAAACAGACTTAAACAGACTTCAACAGAAACAAACAGAATTAAACAGAGGCAAACAGACTAAAACAGACGCAAACAGACTTCAACAGAGGCAAACAGACTTAAACAGATGCAAACAGACTTAAACAGAGGCAAACAGACTTAAATAGAGGCAAACAGAATTAAACTGATGCAAACAGACTGAAACAGAGGCAAACAGACTTAAACAGACGCAAACAGACTTCAACAGAGGCAAACAGACTTAAACAGAGGCAAACAGACTTAAACAGACGCAAACAGAGGCAAACAGAGTTAAACAGACTTAAACAGAGGCAAACAGAGTGAAACAGACTTAAACAGATGCAAAGAGAGTTAAACAGAGGCAAACAGACTTAAACAGAGGCAAACATACTTAAACAGAGGCAAACAGACTTAAACAGAGGCAAACAGACGCAAACAGAGTTAAACAGACTTAAACAGAGGCAAACAGACGCAAACAGAGTTAAACAGACTTAAACAGAGGCAAACAGAGTGAAACAGAATTAATCAGAGGCACTCAGACTTAAACAGGGGCAAACAGAATTAACAGAGGCAAACAGAATTAAACAGAGGCAAACAGTGTTAAACAGAGGCAAACAGACTGAAACAGAGTCAAACAGACTTAAACAGAGGCAAACAGAGGCAAACAGAGTTAAACACTGCGTAACAGAGGCAAACAGAGGCAAACAGACTTAAACAGACTTGAACAACTTAAACAGACTTAAACAGAGGCAAGCAGACTTAAACAGACTTAAACAGAGGCAAACAGACTTAAAAAGAGGCGAACAGACTTAAACAGAGGCAAACAGACTTAAACAGAGGGAAACACACTTAAACAGAGGCAAACAGAGTGAAATAGACTTAATCAGAGGCAAACAGACTTAAACAGAGGCAAACAGAGTTAAACAGACTTAAACAGAGGCAAACAGATTTAAACAGACTTAAACAGAGGCAAACAGACGCAAACAGAGTTAAACAGACTTAAACAGAGGCAAACAGAGTGAAACAGACTTAATCAGAGGCAATCAGACTTAAACAGGGGCAAACAGACTTAAACAGAGGCAAACAGAGTTAAACAGACTTAAACAGAGGCAAACAGATTTAAACAGACTTAAACAGAGGCAAACAGAGTGAAACAGACTTCAACAGATGCAAAGAGAGTTAAACAGAGGCAAACAGAGATAAACAGAGTTAAACAGAGGCAAACAGAGTTAAACAGACTTAAACAGCGGCAGACACAGTTAAACAGAGTTAAACAGAGGCAAACAGACTTAAACAGAGGCAAACAGAGTTAAACAGAGGCAAACAGACTGAAACAGAGGCAAACAGAGTTAAACAGAGGCAAACCGACTGAAACAGAGGCAAACAGACTTAAACAGAGGCAAACAGAGTTAAACACAGCGTAACAGAGGCAAACAGAGGAAAACAGACTTAAACAGACGTAAACAACTTAAACAGACTTAAACAGAGGCAAAGAGACTTAAACAGACTTAAACAGAGGCAAACAGACTGAAACAGATGCGAACAGATTTAAACAGACGTAAACAGAGGCAGACAGAGTTAAACAAACTTAAACAGAGTTAAACAGACTTAAACAGAGGCAAAGCGAGTTAAACAGTGTTAAACAGAGGCAAACAGACTGAAACAGAGGCAAATAGACTTAAACAGAGGCAAACAGAGGCAAACAGAGTTAAACACAGCGTAACAGAGGCAAACAGAGGCAAACAGAATTAAACAGACTTGAACAAATTAAACAGACTTAAACAGAGGCAAGCAGACTTAACCAGACTTAAACAGAGGCAAACAGACTTAAAAAGAGGCGAACAGACTTAAACAGAGGCAAACAGACTTAAAAAGAGGCAAACAGACTTAAACAGAGGCAAACAGACTTAAACAAAGGCAAACAGACTCAAAAAGAGGCAAACAGACTTAAACAGAGGGAAACACACTTAAAGAGAGGCAAACAGAGTGAAACAGACTTAATCAGAGGCAAACAGACTTAAACAGAGGCAAACAGACTTAAACAGAGGCAAACAGAGTTAAACAGACTTAAACAGAGGCAAACAGACGCAAACAGACTTAAACAGAGGCAAACAGACGCAAACAGAGTTAAACAGACTTAAACAGAGGCAAACAGAGTGAAACAGACTTAATCAGAGGCAATCAGACTTACACAGGGGCAAACAGATTTAAACAGAGGCCAACAGAGGCAAACAGAGTTAAACAGACTTAAACAGAGGCAAACAGATTTAAACAGACTTAAACAGAGGCAAACAGAGTGAAACAGACTTCAACAGATGCAAAGAGAGTTAAACAGAGGCAAACAGAGATAAACAGAGTTAAACAGACGCAAACAGACTTCAACAGAGGCGAACAGACTTAAACAGAGGCAAACAGACTTAAACAGACTTAAACAGACTTAAGCAGAGGCAAACAGAATAAAACAGAGCCAAACAGACTTAAACAGAGGCAAACAGACTTAAACAGAGGCAAACAGACTTAAACAGAGGCAAACAGAGGCAAACAGAGTTAAACAGAGCGAAACAGAAGCAAACAGAGGCAAACAGACTTAAACAGACTTAAACTTTGGCAAACAGACTTAAACAGACTTCAACAGAAACAAACAGAATTAAACAGAGGCAAACAGACTAAAACAGACGCAAACAGACTTCAACAGAGGCAAACAGACTTAAACAGATGCAAACAGACTTAAACAGAGGCAAACAGACTTAAATAGAGGCAAACAGAATTAAACTGATGCAAACAGACTGAAACAGAGGCAAACAGACTTAAACAGACGCAAACAGACTTCAACAGAGGCAAACAGACTTAAACAGAGGCAAACAGACTTAAACAGAGGCAAACAGAGGCAAACAGAGTTAAACAGACTTAAACAGAGGCAAACAGAGTGAAACAGACTTAAACAGATGCAAAGAGAGTTAAACAGAGGCAAACAGACTGAAACAGAGTCAAACAGACTTAAACAGAGGCAAACAGAGGCAAACAGAGTTAAACACTGCGTAACAGAGGCAAACAGAGGCAAACAGACTTAAACAGACTTGAACAACTTAAACAGACTTAAACAGAGGCAAGCAGACTTAAACAGACTTAAACAGAGGCAAACAGACTTAAAAAGAGGCGAACAGACTTAAACAGAGGCAAACAGACTTAAACAGAGGGAAACACACTTAAACAGAGGCAAACAGAGTGAAATAGACTTAATCAGAGGCAAACAGACTTAAACAGAGGCAAACAGACTTAAACAGAGGCAAACAGAGTTAAACAGACTTAAACAGAGGCAAACAGATTTAAACAGACTTAAACAGAGGCAAACAGACGCAAACAGAGTTAAACAGACTTAAACAGAGGCAAACAGAGTGAAACAGACTTAATCAGAGGCAATCAGACTTAAACAGGGGCAAACAGACTTAAACAGAGGCAAACAGAGTTAAACAGACTTAAACAGAGGCAAACAGATTTAAACAGACTTAAACAGAGGCAAACAGAGTGAAACAGACTTCAACAGATGCAAAGAGAGTTAAACAGAGGCAAACAGAGATAAACAGAGTTAAACAGAGGCAAACAGAGTTAAACAGACTTAAACAGCGGCAGACACAGTTAAACAGAGTTAAACAGAGGCAAACAGACTTAAACAGAGGCAAACAGAGTTAAACAGAGGCAAACAGACTGAAACAGAGGCAAACAGAGTTAAACAGAGGCAAACCGACTGAAACAGAGGCAAACAGACTTAAACAGAGGCAAACAGAGTTAAACACAGCGTAACAGAGGCAAACAGAGGAAAACAGACTTAAACAGACGTAAACAACTTAAACAGACTTAAACAGAGGCAAAGAGACTTAAACAGACTTAAACAGAGGCAAACAGACTGAAACAGATGCGAACAGATTTAAACAGACGTAAACAGAGGCAGACAGAGTTAAACAAACTTAAACAGAGTTAAACAGACTTAAACAGAGGCAAAGCGAGTTAAACAGTGTTAAACAGAGGCAAACAGACTGAAACAGAGGCAAATAGACTTAAACAGAGGCAAACAGAGGCAAACAGAGTTAAACACAGCGTAACAGAGGCAAACAGAGGCAAACAGAATTAAACAGACTTGAACAAATTAAACAGACTTAAACAGAGGCAAGCAGACTTAACCAGACTTAAACAGAGGCAAACAGACTTAAAAAGAGGCGAACAGACTTAAACAGAGGCAAACAGACTTAAAAAGAGGCAAACAGACTTAAACAGAGGCAAACAGACTTAAACAAAGGCAAACAGACTCAAAAAGAGGCAAACAGACTTAAACAGAGGGAAACACACTTAAAGAGAGGCAAACAGAGTGAAACAGACTTAATCAGAGGCAAACAGACTTAAACAGAGGCAAACAGACTTAAACAGAGGCAAACAGAGTTAAACAGACTTAAACAGAGGCAAACAGACGCAAACAGACTTAAACAGAGGCAAACAGACGCAAACAGAGTTAAACAGACTTAAACAGAGGCAAACAGAGTGAAACAGACTTAATCAGAGGCAATCAGACTTACACAGGGGCAAACAGATTTAAACAGAGGCCAACAGAGGCAAACAGAGTTAAACAGACTTAAACAGAGGCAAACAGATTTAAACAGACTTAAACAGAGGCAAACAGAGTGAAACAGACTTCAACAGATGCAAAGAGAGTTAAACAGAGGCAAACAGAGATAAACAGAGTTAAACAGACGCAAACAGACTTCAACAGAGGCGAACAGACTTAAACAGAGGCAAACAGACTTAAACAGACTTAAACAGACTTAAGCAGAGGCAAACAGAATAAAACAGAGCCAAACAGACTTAAACAGAGGCAAACAGACTTAAACAGAGGCAAACAGACTTAAACAGAGGCAAACAGAGGCAAACAGAGTTAAACAGAGCGAAACAGAAGCAAACAGAGGCAAACAGACTTAAACAGACTTAAACAGACTTAAACTTTGGCAAACAGACTTAAACAGACTTCAACAGAAACAAACAGAATTAAACAGAGGCAAACAGACTAAAACAGACGCAAACAGACTTCAACAGAGGCAAACAGACTTAAACAGATGCAAACAGACTTAAACAGAGGCAAACAGACTTAAATAGAGGCAAACAGAATTAAACTGATGCAAACAGACTGAAACAGAGGCAAACAGACTTAAACAGACGCAAACAGACTTCAACAGAGGCAAACAGACTTAAACAGAGGCAAACAGACTTAAACAGAGGCAAACAGAGGCAAACAGAGTTAAACAGACTTAAACAGAGGCAAACAGAGTGAAACAGACTTAAACAGATGCAAAGAGAGTTAAACAGAGGCAAACAGACTTAAACAGAGGCAAACATACTTAAACAGAGGCAAACAGACTTAAACAGAGGCAAACAGACGCAAACAGAGTTAAACAGACTTAAACAGAGGCAAACAGACGCAACAGAGTTAAACAGACTTAAACAGAGGCAAAAAGAGTGAAACAGAATTAATCAGAGGCACTCAGACTTAAACAGGGGCAAACAGAATTAACAGAGGCAAACAGAATTAAACAGAGGCAAACAGTGTTAAACAGAGGCAAACAGACTGAAACAGAGTCAAACAGACTTAAACAGAGGCAAACAGAGGCAAACAGAGTTAAACACTGCGTAACAGAGGCAAACAGAGGCAAACAGAGTGAAACAGACTTAGACAGATGCAAAGAGAGTTAAACAGAGGCAAACAGACTTAAACAGAGGCAAACAGACTTAAACAGAGGCAAACAGACTTCAAAAGAGGCAAACAGACGCAAACAGAGTTAAACAGACTTAAACAGAGGCAAACAGACGCAAACAGAGTTAAACAGACTTAAACAGAGGCAAACAGAGTGACACAGACTTAATCAGAGGCAATCAGACTTAAACAGGGGCAAACAGACTTAAACAGAGGCAAACAGACTTAGAAAGAGGCAAACAGACTTAAACAGAGGCAAACAGAATTAAACAGAGGCAAACAGTGTTAAACAGAGGCAAACAGACTGAAACAGAGGCAAGCAGACTTAAACAGAGGCAAACAGAGGCAAACAGAGTTAAACACA
This sequence comes from Isurus oxyrinchus, assembly GCA_026770705.1. Classification (NCBI taxonomy): domain Eukaryota; kingdom Metazoa; phylum Chordata; class Chondrichthyes; order Lamniformes; family Lamnidae; genus Isurus; species Isurus oxyrinchus. Next base: position 51,630 of record JANJGN010002795.1, read on the forward strand.
GCGTAACAGAGGCAAACAGAGGCAAACAGAATTAAACAGACTTGAACAACTTAAACAGACTTAAACAGAGGCAAACAGACTTAAAAAGAGGCGAACAGACTTAAACAGAGGCAAACAGACTTAAAAAGAGGCAAACAGACTTAAACAGAGGCAAACAGACTTAAACAAAGGCAAACAGACTCAAAAAGAGGCAAACAGACTTCAACAGAGGGAAACACACTTAAACAGAGGCAAACAGAGTGAAACAGACTTAATCAGAGGCAAACAGACTTAAACAGAGGCAAACAGACTTAAACAGAGGCAAACAGAGTTAAACAGACTTAAACAGAGGCAAACAGACGCAAACAGACTTAAACAGAGGCAAACAGACGCAAACAGAGTTAAACAGACTTAGACAGAGGCAAACAGAGTGAAACAGACTTAATCAGAGGCAATCAGACTTACACAGGGGCAAACAGATTTAAACAGAGGCCAACAGAGGCAAACAGAGTTAAACAGACTTAAACAGAGGCAAACAGATTTAAACAGACTTAAACAGAGGCAAACAGAGTGAAACAGACTTCAACAGATGCAAAGAGAGTTAAACAGAGGCAAACAGAGATAAACAGAGTTAAACAGACGCAAACAGACTTCAACAGAGGCGAACAGACTTAAACAGAGGCAAACAGACTTAAACAGACTTAAACAGACTTAAGCAGAGGCAAACAGAATAAAACAGAGGCAAACAGACTTAAACAGAGGCAAACAGACTTAAACAGAGGCAAACAGACTTAAACAGAGGCAAACAGAGGCAACAGAGTTAAACAGAGCGAAACAGAAGCAAACAGAGGCAAACAGACTTAAACAGACTTAAACAGACTTAAACTTTGGCAAACAGACTTAAACAGACTTCAACAGAAACAAACAGAATTAAACAGAGGCAAACAGACTAAAACAGACGCAAACAGACTTCAACAGAGGCAAACAGACTTAAACAGATGCAAACAGACTTAAACAGAGGCAAACAGACTTAAATAGAGGCAAACAGAATTAAACTGATGCAAACAGACTGAAACAGAGGCAAACAGACTTAAACAGAGGCAAACAGAGGCAAACAGAGTTAAACACTGCGTAACAGAGGCAAACAGAGGCAAACAGACTTAAACAGACTTGAACAACTTAAACAGACTTAAACAGAGGCAAGCAGACTTAAACAGACTTAAACAGAGGCAAACAGACTTAAAAAGAGGCGAACAGACTTAAACAGAGGCAAACAGACTTAAACAGAGGGAAACACACTTAAACAGAGGCAAACAGAGTGAAATAGACTTAATCAGAGGCAAACAGACTTAAACAGAGGCAAACAGACTTAAACAGAGGCAAACAGAGTTAAACAGACTTAAACAGAGGCAAACAGATTTAAACAGACTTAAACAGAGGCAAACAGACGCAAGCAGAGTTAAACAGACTTAAACAGAGGCAAACAGAGTGAAACAGACTTAATCAGAGGCAATCAGACTTAAACAGGGGCAAACAGACTTAAACAGAGGCAAACAGAGTTAAACAGACTTAAACAGAGGCAAACAGATTTAAACAGACTTAAACAGAGGCAAACAGAGTGAAACAGACTTCAACAGATGCAAAGAGAGTTAAACAGAGGCAAACAGAGATAAACAGAGTTAAACAGAGGCAAACAGAGTTAAACAGACTTAAACAGCCGCAGACACAGTTAAACAGAGTTAAACAGAGGCAAACAGACTTAAACAGAGGCAAACAGAGTTAAACAGAGGCAAACAGACTGAAACAGAGGCAAACAGAGTTAAACAGAGGCAAACCGACTGAAACAGAGGCAAACAGACTTAAACAGAGGCAAACAGAGTTAAACACAGCGTAACAGAGGCAAACAGAGGAAAACAGACTTAAACAGACGTAAACAACTTAAACAGACTTAAACAGAGGCAAAGAGACTTAAACAGACTTAAACAGAGGCAAACAGACTGAAACAGATGCGAACAGATTTAAACAGACGTAAACAGAGGCAGACAGAGTTAAACAAACTTAAACAGAGTTAAACAGACTTAAACAGAGGCAAAGCGAGTTAAACAGTGTTAAACAGAGGCAAACAGACTGAAACAGAGGCAAATAGACTTAAACAGAGGCAAACAGAGGCAAACAGAGTTAAACACAGCGTAACAGAGGCAAACAGAGGCAAACAGAATTAAACAGACTTGAACAACTTAAACAGACTTAAACAGAGGCAAGCAGACTTAACCAGACTTTAACAGAGGCAAACAGACTTAAAAAGAGGCGAACAGACTTAAACAGAGGCAAACAGACTTAAAAAGAGGCAAACAGACTTAAACAGAGGCAAACAGACTTAAACAAAGGCAAACAGACTCAAAAAGAGGCAAACAGACTTCAACAGAGGGAAACACACTTAAACAGAGGCAAACAGAGTGAAACAGACTTAATCAGAGGCAAACAGACTTAAACAGAGGCAAACAGACTTAAACAGAGGCAAACAGAGTTAAACAGACTTAAACAGAGGCAAACAGACGCAAACAGACTTAAACAGAGGCAAACAGACGCAAACAGAGTTAAACAGACTTAAACAGAGGCAAACAGAGTGAAACAGACTTAATCAGAGGCAATCAGACTTACACAGGGGCAAACAGATTTAAACAGAGGCCAACAGAGGCAAACAGAGTTAAACAGACTTAAACAGAGGCAAACAGATTTAAACAGACTTAAACAGAGGCAAACAGAGTGAAACAGACTTCAACAGATGCAAAGAGAGTTAAACAGAGGCAAACAGAGATAAACAGAGTTAAACAGACGCAAACAGACTTCAACAGAGGCGAACAGACTTAAACAGAGGCAAACAGACTTAAACAGACTTAAACAGACTTAAGCAGAGGCAAACAGAATAAAACAGAGCCAAACAGACTTAAACAGAGGCAAACAGACTTAAACAGAGGCAAACAGACTTAAACAGAGGCAAACAGAGGCAAACAGAGTTAAACAGAGCGAAACAGAAGCAAACAGAGGCAAACAGACTTAAACAGACTTAAACAGACTTCAACAGAAACAAACAGAATTAAACAGAGGCAAACAGACTAAAACAGACGCAAACAGACTTCAACAGAGGCAAACAGACTTAAACAGATGCAAACAGACTTAAACAGAGGCAGACAGACTTAAATAGAGGCAAACAGAATTAAACTGATGCAAACAGACTGAAACAGAGGCAAACAGACTTAAACAGACGCAAACAGACTTCAACAGAGGCAAACAGACTTAAACAGAGGCAAACAGACTTAAACAGACGCAAACAGAGGCAAACAGAGTTAAACAGACTTAAACAGAGGCAAACAGAGTGAAACAGACTTAAACAGATGCAAAGAGAGTTAAACAGAGGCAAACAGACTTAAACAGAGGCAAACATACTTAAACAGAGGCAAACAGACTTAAACAGAGGCAAACAGACGCAAACAGAGTTAAACAGACTTAAACAGAGGCAAACAGACGCAAACAGAGTTAAACAGACTTAAACAGAGGCAAACAGAGTGAAACAGAATTAATCAGAGGCACTCAGACTTAAACAGGGGCAAACAGAATTAACAGAGGCAAACAGAATTAAACAGAGGCAAACAGTGTTAAACAGAGGCAAACAGACTGAAACAGAGTCAAACAGACTTAAACAGAGGCAAACAGAGGCAAACAGAGTTAAACACTGCGTAACAGAGGCAAACAGAGGCAAACAGACTTAAACAGACTTGAACAACTTAAACAGACTTAAACAGAGGCAAGCAGACTTAAACAGACTTAAACAGAGGCAAACAGACTTAAAAAGAGGCGAACAGACTTAAACAGAGGCAAACAGACTTAAACAGAGGGAAACACACTTAAACAGAGGCAAACAGAGTGAAATAGACTTAATCAGAGGCAAACAGACTTAAACAGAGGCAAACAGACTTAAACAGAGGCAAACAGAGTTAAACAGACTTAAACAGAGGCAAACAGATTTAAACAGACTTAAACAGAGGCAAACAGACGCAAACAGAGTTAAACAGACTTAAACAGAGGCAAACAGAGTGAAACAGACTTAATCAGAGGCAATCAGACTTAAACAGGGGCAAACAGACTTAAACAGAGGCAAACAGAGTTAAACAGACTTAAACAGAGGCAAACAGATTTAAACAGACTTAAACAGAGGCAAACAGAGTGAAACAGACTTCAACAGATGCAAAGAGAGTTAAACAGAGGCAAACAGAGATAAACAGAGTTAAACAGAGGCAAACAGAGTTAAACAGACTTAAACAGCGGCAGACACAGTTAAACAGAGTTAAACAGAGGCAAACAGACTTAAACAGAGGCAAACAGAGTTAAACAGAGGCAAACAGACTGAAACAGAGGCAAACAGAGTTAAACAGAGGCAAACCGACTGAAACAGAGGCAAACAGACTTAAACAGAGGCAAACAGAGTTAAACACAGCGTAACAGAGGCAAACAGAGGAAAACAGACTTAAACAGACGTAAACAACTTAAACAGACTTAAACAGAGGCAAAGAGACTTAAACAGACTTAAACAGAGGCAAACAGACTGAAACAGATGCGAACAGATTTAAACAGACGTAAACAGAGGCAGACAGAGTTAAACAAACTTAAACAGAGTTAAACAGACTTAAACAGAGGCAAAGCGAGTTAAACAGTGTTAAACAGAGGCAAACAGACTGAAACAGAGGCAAATAGACTTAAACAGAGGCAAACAGAGGCAAACAGAGTTAAACACAGCGTAACAGAGGCAAACAGAGGCAAACAGAATTAAACAGACTTGAACAAATTAAACAGACTTAAACAGAGGCAAGCAGACTTAACCAGACTTAAACAGAGGCAAACAGACTTAAAAAGAGGCGAACAGACTTAAACAGAGGCAAACAGACTTAAAAAGAGGCAAACAGACTTAAACAGAGGCAAACAGACTTAAACAAAGGCAAACAGACTCAAAAAGAGGCAAACAGACTTAAACAGAGGGAAACACACTTAAAGAGAGGCAAACAGAGTGAAACAGACTTAATCAGAGGCAAACAGACTTAAACAGAGGCAAACAGACTTAAACAGAGGCAAACAGAGTTAAACAGACTTAAACAGAGGCAAACAGACGCAAACAGACTTAAACAGAGGCAAACAGACGCAAACAGAGTTAAACAGACTTAAACAGAGGCAAACAGAGTGAAACAGACTTAATCAGAGGCAATCAGACTTACACAGGGGCAAACAGATTTAAACAGAGGCCAACAGAGGCAAACAGAGTTAAACAGACTTAAACAGAGGCAAACAGATTTAAACAGACTTAAACAGAGGCAAACAGAGTGAAACAGACTTCAACAGATGCAAAGAGAGTTAAACAGAGGCAAACAGAGATAAACAGAGTTAAACAGACGCAAACAGACTTCAACAGAGGCGAACAGACTTAAACAGAGGCAAACAGACTTAAACAGACTTAAACAGACTTAAGCAGAGGCAAACAGAATAAAACAGAGCCAAACAGACTTAAACAGAGGCAAACAGACTTAAACAGAGGCAAACAGACTTAAACAGAGGCAAACAGAGGCAAACAGAGTTAAACAGAGCGAAACAGAAGCAAACAGAGGCAAACAGACTTAAACAGACTTAAACAGACTTAAACTTTGGCAAACAGACTTAAACAGACTTCAACAGAAACAAACAGAATTAAACAGAGGCAAACAGACTAAAACAGACGCAAACAGACTTCAACAGAGGCAAACAGACTTAAACAGATGCAAACAGACTTAAACAGAGGCAAACAGACTTAAATAGAGGCAAACAGAATTAAACTGATGCAAACAGACTGAAACAGAGGCAAACAGACTTAAACAGACGCAAACAGACTTCAACAGAGGCAAACAGACTTAAACAGAGGCAAACAGACTTAAACAGAGGCAAACAGAGGCAAACAGAGTTAAACAGACTTAAACAGAGGCAAACAGAGTGAAACAGACTTAAACAGATGCAAAGAGAGTTAAACAGAGGCAAACAGACTTAAACAGAGGCAAACATACTTAAACAGAGGCAAACAGACTTAAACAGAGGCAAACAGACGCAAACAGAGTTAAACAGACTTAAACAGAGGCAAACAGACGCAACAGAGTTAAACAGACTTAAACAGAGGCAAAAAGAGTGAAACAGAATTAATCAGAGGCACTCAGACTTAAACAGGGGCAAACAGAATTAACAGAGGCAAACAGAATTAAACAGAGGCAAACAGTGTTAAACAGAGGCAAACAGACTGAAACAGAGTCAAACAGACTTAAACAGAGGCAAACAGAGGCAAACAGAGTTAAACACTGCGTAACAGAGGCAAACAGAGGCAAACAGAGTGAAACAGACTTAGACAGATGCAAAGAGAGTTAAACAGAGGCAAACAGACTTAAACAGAGGCAAACAGACTTAAACAGAGGCAAACAGACTTCAAAAGAGGCAAACAGACGCAAACAGAGTTAAACAGACTTAAACAGAGGCAAACAGACGCAAACAGAGTTAAACAGACTTAAACAGAGGCAAACAGAGTGACACAGACTTAATCAGAGGCAATCAGACTTAAACAGGGGCAAACAGACTTAAACAGAGGCAAACAGACTTAGAAAGAGGCAAACAGACTTAAACAGAGGCAAACAGAATTAAACAGAGGCAAACAGTGTTAAACAGAGGCAAACAGACTGAAACAGAGGCAAGCAGACTTAAACAGAGGCAAACAGAGGCAAACAGAGTTAAACACAGCGTAACAGAGGCAAACAGAGGCAAACAGAATTAAACAGACTTGAACAACTTAAACAGACTTAAACAGAGGCAAGCAGACTTAACCAGACTTAAACAGAGGCAAACAGACTTAAAAAGAGGCGAACAGACTTAAACAGAGGCAAACAGACTTAAAAAGAGGCAAACAGACTTAAACAGAGGCAAACAGACTTAAACAAAGGCAAACAGACTCAAAAAGAGGCAAACAGACTTCAACAGAGGGAAACACACTTAAACAGAGGCAAACAGAGTGAAACAGACTTAATCAGAGGCAAACAGACTAAAAACAGAGGCAAACAGACTTAAACAGAGGCAAACAGAGTTAAACAGACTTAAACAGAGGCAAACAGACGCAAACAGACTTAAACAGAGGCAAACAGACGCAAACAGAGTTAAACAGACTTAGACAGAGGCAAACAGAGTGAAACAGACTTAATCAGAGGCAATCAGACTTACACAGGGGCAAACAGATTTAAACAGAGGCCAACAGAGGCAAACAGAGTTAAACAGACTTAAACAGAGGCAAACAGATTTAAACAGACTTAAACAGAGGCAAACAGAGTGAAACAGACTTCAAC
>JANJGN010002796.1:0-55000 GCA_026770705.1 Isurus oxyrinchus
TGAGGGTGGAGGGGAGGGGTGGGGGGAGTGGAGGTGGGGTGGAGGGGAGTGGAGGGGAGGGTGGAGGAGAGGGTGGAGGGGAGGTGGAAAGGAGGGTGGAGGGGGAGTGGAGGTGAGGGTGGAGGGGAGTGGAGTTGAGGGTGGAGGGGAGTGAAGGGGAGGGTGGAGGGGAGGGGTGGGAGGAGTGGAGGTGAGGGAGGAGGGGAGGGGTAGGGGGGAGGGTGGAGGGGAGGGTGGAGGGGAGGTGGAGGGGAGGGTGGAGGAGGTGGAGGGGAGGGGTGGGGGGAGTGGAGAGGAGGGTGGATGGGGAGTGGAGGGGGAGGGTGGAGGGGAGGGTGGAGGGGAGTGGAGGGGAGGGTGGAGGGAGGGTGCATGGAAGTGGAAGAGGAGGGTGGAGGGAGTGGAGGTGAGGGTGGAGGGGACTGGAGGTGGAGCGTGGAGGGGAGTGGAAAGGAGGGTGGAGGGGAGTGGAGGTGAGGGTGGAGGGGAGTGGAGGTGAGGGTGGAGGGGAGTGGAAGGAGAGGGTGGAGGGGAGTGGAGGTGAGGGTGGAGGGGAGTGAGGTGAGGGTGGGAGTGGAGGTGAGGGTGGAGGGGAGTGAAGGGGAGGTGGAGGGTAGGGGTGGGGGAGTGGAGGTGAGGAGGAGGGGAGCGGTAGGGGGAGTGGAGGGGAGGGTGGAGGGGGAGGTGGGAGTGGAGGGGAGGGTGGAGGGGAGGTTGGAGGGTAGTGGAGGGGAGGGTGGTGGGGAGGTGTGGGGGAGTGGAGGTGGGGTGGAGGGGAGTGGATGGGAGGGTGGAGGAGAGGGTGGAGGGGAGTGGAAAGGAGGGTGGAGGGGAGTGGAGGTGAGGGTGGAGGGGAGTGGAGGTGAGGGTGGAAGGGAGTGGAAAGGAGGGTGGAGGGGAGTGGAGGTGAGGGTGTGAGGGGAGTGGAGGTGAGGGTGGAGGGGGAGTGGAAGGTGAGGGTGGAGGGGAGTGGAGGTGAGGGTGGAGGGGAGTGGAGGTGAGGGTGGAGGGGAGTGGAGGGGATGGTGGGGGAAGGGATGGGGGGGAGTGGAGGGGAGGGTGGAGGATAGGGGAGGGTGGAAGGGAGGGGAGTGTGGAGGTGAGGGTGGAGGTGAGGGTGGAGGAGAGTGGAGGGGAAGGTGGGAGGGGAAAGTGGTGAGAGTGGAGGGGAGTAGAGGGGAGTGGAGGAGAGGGTGGAAGGGATTAGAGGGGAGTAGAGGGGAGGGTGGAGGTGGGGGAGGGGGGGGAGTGGAGGGTGAGGGGGGAGGGGGAGAGGGAGTAGAGGGGAGGGGATGGTGGACGGGTGTAGAGTGGTTAGAGGGGAGTAGAGGGGGCACTGGACTCTGGTAATCGGAGACAGCCCCCCCTTCCCTCAGGGTGATACTCCCGGACTCGGGCTCGAATTGGCTGTGCCAGGTTTTGGGATTTTTATTTGGGCCAATCAGAATCTGGAGCTGAAGATCTAATGATGACCATGAAGCGGCTGCAGTCTGTCCCGCAGGGCCCACAGGTCAGCAATCCTCACCCGGACAGGACTGCGTGTGACTCCCAACCTCAAAGCGGCTGGACTTTTAGAGTGGACACTCGCTTATAAAACATTAAATAAGGAAGGAACGGATACACACAGACACACACTCACACTCGCACAGCACAAACTCACGCACACACACATACACACGCTCACACTCGCACAGCACAAACTCACACACACACACACACACACACACACACTCGCACAGCACAAACTCACAGACACACTCACACACACACACACATGCTCACACTCACACAGCACAAACTCACAGACACACACACTCACACACATACATACTCACACACACACACACAGACTCACACTCGCACAGCACAAACTCGCAGACACACTCACACACACACACACACAGGCTCACACTCGCACAGCACAAACTCACAGACACACACTCACACACATATATACTCACACTCACACACACACACACACACACACTCGCACAGCACAAACTCACAGACACACACACTCACACACACACAGTCACACTCGCACAGCACAAACTCACAGACACACTCACACTCACACACATACATACTCACACTCACACACACTCACACTCGCACAGCACAAACACACACACAGTCACAGACACACACACTCACACTCACACAGCACAAACTCACAGACACATTCACACACACACACTCGCACGCACAAACTCACAGACACACACACTCACACACACTCACACTCGCACAGCACAAACTCACAGACACACTCATACTCACACACACACACACACTTGCACAGCACAAACTCACAGACACACTCACACTCACACACATACATACTCACACTCACACACACTCACACTCGCACAGCACAAACACACACACACTCACAGACACACACACTCACACTCACACAGCACAAACTCACAGACACATTCACACACACACACACACTCGCACGCACAAACTCACAGACACACTCACACTCACACACACTCACACTCGCACAGCACAAACTCACACACACTCACATTCACACACACACACTCACACTCACACAGCACAAACTCACAGACACACTCAGACATACACACTCACACTCGCACAGCACAAACTCACAGACACACACTCACACTCGCACAGCACAAACTGACAGAAACACACAAACACACTCACACTCACAGACACACACATTCACACAGCACAAACTCACAGACACATTCACTCACACACACACTCACACTCGCACAGCACAAACTCACAGACACACACACTCACACACACTCACACTCGCACAGCACAAACTCACTGACACACTCATACTCACACACACACACACTCACGCAGCACAAACTCACAGACACACACATACACACACTCACACTCGCACAGTACAAACTCACAGACACACTCACACACACACACACACAGACACTCACACTCGCACAGCACAAACTCACAGACACACACACACGCTCACACTTGCACAGCACAAACTCACAGACACACACACACACGCGCGCGCTCACACTCGCACAGCACAAACTCACAGACACACACACACACACTCACACAGCACAAACTCACAGACACACTCACACACACACACACACATGCTCACACTCGCACAGCACAAACTCACAGACACATACACTCACACACATACATACTCACACACACACAGACCCACACTCGCACAGCACAAACTCACAGACACACACACACACTCACACTCGCACAGCACAAACTGACAGAAACACACAATCACACTCACACTCGCACAGCACAAACTCACGGACACACTCACACTCACACACACACAGTCACACTCGCACAGCACAAACTCACAGACACACTCACACTCACACACATACATACTCACACTCACACACACACTCACACTCGCACAGCACAAACACACACACACTCACAGACACACACACTCACACTCACACAGCACAAACTCACAGACACATTCACACAGACACACACTCACACTCGCACAGCACAAACTCACAGACACACACACACACTCACACTCGCACAGCACAAACTCACACACACACACTCACACACACACACTCACACTCGCACAGCACAAACTCACAGACACACTCACACACACACACACTCACACTCACACAGCACAAACTCACAGACACACTCAGACATACACACTCACACTCGCACAGCACAAACTCACACACACACACTCACACTCGCACAGCACAAACTGACAGAAACACACAAACACACTCACACTCGCACAGCACAAACTGACAGACACACTCACACTCACACACTCACACTCGCACAGCACAAACTCACAGACACACTCACACTCACACACATACATACTCACACTCACACTCACACACACACTCACACTCGCACAGCACAAACTTACAGACACACTCACACACATACACACTCACACTCGCACAGCACAAACTCACAGACACACTCACACTCACACACACACTCGCACAGCACAAACTCACAGACACACTCACACTCACTCACACACATACATACTCACACTCACACACACACTCACACTCACACTTGCACAGCACAAACTCACAGACGCACTCACACACACACACTCACACTCGCACAGCAGAAACTCACACTCACACACACACACACACTCACACTCGCACAGCACAAACTCACAGACACACTCACTCACACACACACACACACACACTCGCACAGCACAAACCCACAGACACACTCACACTGACACTCACTCACACACACACACACACACACACATACACACACTCACACACATACACACACTCTCACACTCGCACAGCACAAACTCACAGCCACACTCACACTCACACACACACTGACACACACACTCACACACACACACACGTACTCACACTCACACACTCACACACATACACACACACACACATACTCACACTCACACACACTCACACACACAGACACACACATACACACAGTCTCACACTCGCACAGCACATACTCACAAGCACACTCACACTCACACACTCAAACACACACACTCACACACACATACACATACACACTCACACAGACACACACACACACACGCTTACACTCACAGACACACAAAGACACACACACACACTCACACACACATACACATACACATTCACACACTCACACACACTCACACACAAACTCACATGCAGAGACACACATACAGACACACAAGCGCACACAGTCACACATGTACACTCAAACACGGACACACTCAGACACACACAGATGCACACGCATACACACAGACTCAAACACACACAAACACACTCTCACACACACACACTCACACACCCAAACACATACACACAGTCACACTCACACACACACACACATACAAACACACACAGACACACACACTCAACTCACACAGTCACACTGACCGACAGACACACCCACTCGCACACACACACACACACACATACACTCACACACACACACACACACACAAACACACACACATTCACCCCCACACACACACGTACATACACACTCACTCAAACACACACCCACAAAGACAAAAATACACACACAGACACACGCAAACACACACACAAACACACACTTACATACACCCACTCAAACACACACACACACTAACATACACATACACATGCTCGCGCACACACATACACACACTCACATACACACAAATACAAGCACACACACAGACACATAAACATGCACAGTCACACACTAACACAGACAGACACACACACACGCCCCAAAGTAATAACAGAGGAATTCCGACAAAGGTTTAAAGTCAATGTTTCAGGGTGAACGGACAGCGATGGGGGTTTGTTGAAATGGAGTCCGGGCTTATCCATTTGCTCTCTCGGTGCTGGTGCGAGGAACAGTCGATGACTCTTGCTCCACTCTTCAGTCGGATCCCGAGGGCAGCTTGCAGTCTGCCAAGTTCGGAACGGGGAGCGAATTCGGAACAAACCCCGGGTCACTTTCGGCTTCGGGACCGGGACCTGGAGCTCCTGGGAGCCTGCTGTCTCATTTACTCAAGCCGTTGGTCCTTCATGATTTAACCCCAAAGTAAAACCAGACACGCAGCTTTGAAAACCCGGTTTCACAGGCCGGGGTGTTGGTGGGGGGTTGGTGGGGGGGGGACTTCTTTAAAGCGATGTAATTACCTAGTAGTGTAAAATGCTGCCTCTTCCAGGAACAGTGGCTACCACAGCCCCGGCATTAACCCTTTAAGAGACAGTCGCTCTTAAAACAATCGCACCAATTCTTCCAGATGCTCGTAGTCCACGGAGACGATGCGTACAGTGTTCATGAGAGTGGGCAGACGCTCTCCCCTCTCTGTTCCGACACTGATGCCAGAGCAGGTTATACCCACTTTGGCAATGCTCGCCTGTATTTTTTATTCACTCACGGGGAGGTGTGGGCTGTCGCTGGCCGGGCCCGGCACTTATTCCCCTCCCCTAATTGCCCCCTTGAGAGGGCGGTGGGTGAGTCGCTTTTTTCAACTGCTGGAGCCCCCCGTGTGGTGTAGGTACACCCGCGGCGCTGTTAGGGAGGGAGTTCCAGCATTTTGTCCCGTGTGGTGTAGGTACACCCGCGGCGCTGTTAGGGAGGGAGTTCCAGGATTTTGTCCCCGTGTGGTGTAGGTACACCCACGGCGCTGTTAGGGAGGGAGTTCCAGGATTTTGTCCCGTGTGGTGTAGGTACACCCACAGCGCTGTTAGGGAGGGAGTTCCAGGATTTTGTCCCGTGTGGTGTAGGTACACCCACGGCGCTGTTAGGGAGGGAGTTCCAGGATTTTGTCCCGTGTGGTGTAGGTACACGCACGGCGCTGTTAGGGAGGGAGTTCCAGGATTTTGTCCCGTGTGGTGTAGGTACACCCACGGCACTGTTAGGGAGGGAGTTCCAGGATTTTGTCCCGTGTGGTGTAGGTACACCCACGGTGCTGTTAGGGAGGGAGTTCCGGGATATTGTCCCGTGTGGTGTAGGGACACCCACGGCGCTGTTAGGGAGGGAGTTCCAGGATTTTGTCCCGTGTGGTGTAGGTACACCCACGGCGCTGTTAGGGAGGGAGTTCCAGGATTTTGTCCCCCGTGTGGTGTAGGTACACCCACGGCGCTGTCAGGGAGGGAGTTCCAGGGTTTTGTCCCCGTGTGGTGTAGGTACAACCACGGCGCTGTTAGGGAGGGAGTTCCAGGATTTTGTCCCGTGTGGTGTAGGTACACCCACGGCGCTGTTAGGGCGGGAGTTCCAGGATTTTGTCCCGTGTGGTGTAGGTACACCCACGGCGCTGTTAGGGAGGGAGTTCCGGGATATTGTCCCGTGTGGTGAAGGTACACCCACGGCGCTGTTAGGGAGGGAGTTCCAGGATTTTGTCCCGTGTGGTGTAGGTACACCGACGGCGCTGTTAGGGAGGGAGTTCCAGGATTTTGTCCCGTGTGGTGTAGGTACACCCACGGCGCTGTTAGGGCGGGAGTTCCAGGATTTTGTCCCGTGTGGTGTAGGTACACCCACGGCGCTGTTAGGGAGGGAGTTCCAGGATTTTGTCCCCCGTGTGGTGTAGGTACACCCATGGTGCTGTTAGGGAGGGAGTTCCGGGATTTTGTCCCGTGTGGTGTTGGTACACCCACGGCGCTGTTAGGGAGGGAGTTCCAGGATTTTGACCCAGCGACAGTGAAGGAACGGCCGATATATTTCCAAGTCAGAATGGTGAGGGGCTTGGAGGGGAACTTCCAGGTGGTGGTGTTCCCATGTGTCTGCTGCCCTTGTCCTTCTAGATGGTAGAGGAGGTGGATTTGGACAGAGCTATCGAAGGAGCCTTGGTGAGTCACTGCAGTGCATCTTGTAGATGGTACACACACTGCTGCTACTGTGCGTCGGTGGTGGAGGGAGTGAATGTTTGTGGATGGGGTGCTGATCAAGCGGGGCTGCTTTGTCCTGGATGGTGTCGAGCTTCTTGAGTGTTGTGGGAGCTGCACTCATCCAGGCAAGTGGGGAGTATTCCATCATAGTCCTGACTGGTGCCTTGTAGATGGTGGACAGGATTTGGGGAGTCAGCAGGTGAGTTACTCTCCGCAGGATTCCCAGCCTCTGACCTGCTCTTGTAGCCACAGTATTTATATGGCTGGTCCAGTTCAGTTTCTGGTCAATGGTAACCCCCAGGATGTTGATAGTGGGGGATTCAGTGATGGTAATGGCATTGAATGTCAAAGGGACGATGGTTGGATTCTCCCTTGTTGGAGATGGTGATTGCCTGGCACGCCTGTGGGGCGAATATTACTGGATGTGTGTTTTATTGCCAAATGAGACAGCTCGAGAGATTGCACTGCCTCTGCTCAACCCCTGCCTCGTAGATGATGGTCGGAGAGTTGAACTTCTGAATCAAATCGTGAGGCAAGGTGTTGTTCCCCGGGTTTCACTGACAATATGCAGCAGACCGAGGGCAGAGAGGTCAGTGTGAGAACATGGTGGCGCACTGAAGGGACAGGCCGCTGGATGCTCGGAGCTACGCTTGTGGGCTAAGTGAAGGCGTTCCGCAAATCGATCACCGAAACTGCATTTGAGGTCCCTGTAGAGGAGACTGCATTGGCCGCGGTGAGCTCTGCAGACGAAAGTTACAGAAGGGCACTCAAACCGCTGTTTCGCACAGAAGGAGTGCTTGGGGCCTTGGTGGGTGAGGGAGAGAGGGATGGTTAATAATTGGGCATTGAAAGTCCAGTGCTAGCCGTTGGATTGACAGCTCGGTGGGGACGGTAAGCTGTGTGGAGGACACAAAGAGGCCACAATGAGATTAACTCTCATTAAGTGAGAGGGAAATATGATGTACGTGGAGTATAAGGTGTTGAAATGCAAAGTCGTTGACTCTAGGCGTAAGAGTAGAAAAGCGCAGCATTATTTTAAGGGTGAGCAACTTGTACATGTGGATGTTCAGAGGGATCTGGGTGAGCTTGTACAAGGAACGCAGATAGTTAGAATCGTTGGTGCGGTCAGTAATTGGGAAGGGGAAGGGCGTGTTGAAATTTATTGCAAGGGGTTTGGAGTACAGGAATAAGGACGTCTTGCTCCAATCGTGCAGGGCTGTGGTGAGGCCACACCTGGAATACTCCGGACTCCATATTTGAGGAAGGACACCCTTGAGTTGGGAGGCGGTGCAGTGAAGGGTCACTCGATTGGTCCCTGGGGCGATGGGCGGGGGGGTTTCCTGTGAGTAAATTGGAACTGCGTTCTGCGGAGTTTCGAAGAATGAGAGGCAACCTCATTGAAACCTACCCCAACTCTGGAGGGGTTTGACAGGGTGGACACCGAGAGGTTGTTTGCCCCCCTGACCCCCCTCAGACAGTGCGGCTCTCCCTCATCACTGACCCTCTGACAGTGCGGCTCTCCCTCACCACTGACACTCCGACAGGGCGGCGCTCCCTCAGCACTGACCCTCTGACAGTGCGGCGCTCCCTCAGCACTGACCCTCCGACAGTGCGGCTCTCCCTCAGCACTGACCCTCCGACAGTGCGGCGCTCCCTCGGCACTGACCCTCTGACAGTGCGGCTCTCCCTCAGCACTGACCCTCCGACAGTGCGGCGCTCCCTCAGCACTGACCTTCCGACAGTGCAGCGCTCCCTCAGCACTGACCTTCCGACAGTGCGGCGCTCCCTCAGCACTGACCCTCCGACAGTGCGGCGCTCCCTCAGTACTGACCCTCAAACAGTGCAGCTCTCCCTCAGTACTGACCCTCCGACAGTGCAGCTCTCCCTCAGTACTGACCCTCCCACAGTGCGGCGCTCCCTCAGCACTGACCCTCCGACAGTGCGGCGCTCCCTCAGTACTGACCCTCAAACAGTGCAGCACTCTCTGAGCACTGACCAGCCGACAGTGCGGCTCTCCCTCAGCACTGACCCTCCCACAGTGCGGCACTCCCTCAGCACTGAACCTCCGACAGTGCGGCGCTCCCTCAGCACTGACCCTCCCACAGTGCAGCGCTCCGTCAGTGAAGACCCTCAACATTGCGATGCTCCCTCAGAGCTGACCCTCCGACAGTGCAGCGCTCCCTCGGTGAAGACCCTCGACATTGCGGCCCTCCCTCTGCACTGACCCTCCGACAGTGCTCCCTCCACACTTCACTCTTGCAAGCCTTGATTTTTGGGCTCAAGCACTTTGAGTGGAACTCAAACACGCAAACATCTGTCTCTTTTGCAAGAGTCTTCGACAAGTTGTGTGGGTGTCAGAGCCCCTCCGAACGATCTCCAGTGACAGAAATTGAAATGCTGCCTATGAACCCTTCACCCTGTCTCCTCCTCCCAGCTTTGTTGGCCTCCCTATGTTTGATTTGGATATAATTGAACCTGACCATCCCTATCTTGTCTCCACTATAATAACTAACAAGGTCAAGGAAGCCATTTTGATACTCGAAGTGGCTTCTGTCACTTGCTTTCAGAGTGTCATGTTTCTGACCACAGGGTGCCTATTGGTATACACGGACTGCATATTTACTGTGGACATTAAGAGTATCAGGTATATTTTGTAACTAGTGTTATCCTTACAGATCTGTATATATCTGTCAAAGTATAGTTGTGGGTGAAGGAGCATTGTAATATATTTCATCTTCTCTTCTTCAATACATGTTTCATTCCTTTGTTAAAAGTTCATCAACTGACTCCTGTGACTCTGCTCAGTAACCCCTCTCCACGTATATCAGCAAACAAATAAAATTTAGGACCTATCAAGTTGGGTTTCACACTCAACCTGGGGTAATCGCACAGCAAAGGCATAAAACTTGAACGTGTCTCGTTTCCCAGTGACGCTCAACTGTTCATTTGTTTATCCAAACAGTTTACGGCAGGTTAGAGATGGTACTTATCTGGGGTAGGACTGGCGTGTTCTGATTTGCTTCTGTTACCATCTGCGCTATCACATAACCCTCATTTATAAAGTGTAATCTATCATTGTTTTTTAACAATGAACATTTATTTAAAAAGTATATGACAGCTGGAGTGTTGTGATTGATGCAGTTGTCAAAGCGAAGTTATTTAAAATTCCCAGTGGGAAACATTAGACAACTGTCATAACCTATAATTTTAGGTGTTATGTTCGAGATGCAGCTCTAAATTCAGGAATCAGATGACCAGTTCTCAAAGTTTTACATTAAACTAATTGAACCATTTTATTAATTTACACAGGTTAAAATATATATATATAGACCTGGCTACAAATTACTACTTTCAGAATTTTCAACAAGTTCCCAAACTAATCTCTACTAAGGCACGAGCAACCCATAGACTTAACCAGGCACCAGGCAAAGCAGTTTCACCTTACGAATTCAAAATGAGTTTCTTTTCACTTTGGTTCCTGTGGAACCAGTTGGAGGCTTACAGCTACCTTCTGATCACCCTCTGCTCCACACACCTGAAAACTACTGAAGTTATACCTGCCACCACTGATAGAATTCAAATTCTCATCGTATCACCAACCTCTATGATCTTTACCTTTTAACAATGAAATCCCATTCCTAATACCAATTTTATTAGCAATATAAACATGTCGCTTGGTCTCTGCTAGATAGGTGCTAGATTTCACCCCACTTTTTTGACTGCTCTATTCAAAAACTGCAAATGCGCTCTACCGCCCTCCCATCTCAAAACTAGCACACATCAAAGTACCAGGCGAGTTGGCTTTAATCCAATTAAGACACATGCAGACTAAACCTCTACCTTAAAAGAAAAATATTGTCCAAAATATTATACACACTAACAGCTCCATAACATGTAGTTTCACATATATATCCTTACCAGCCCACACAGAGATAATCACAATATCCTAGACTTCCAAGTTAGAATTCTGATACAGGGAGACTTTGGCAATAGCTTAGACAAGCTATAGTATAACGCTACATATGCCCGATCTGAGGGTAGCTTTGTTATGTCAGAGTGTCCAGGAGGGGGGAGCGGATTGTTTTATTTTGTTACCCACTCCGTGCATGACCATGTTCCTTTAACGATTAGGAAGATTCTTTCAGGTGATGTTCTCGGCTAACAATAAGGTCGAAGGACTGTGGTTACATTGCTGGGAAGTGGGGGTGGGGTAGCGTGGTTAAAGATCAACTTCTCCAAGGGTTGATCCCCGACCCCAACCCCTCCTCCAGCATTCCCCAGCCCCCCATCCCACCCCACCACCTTGCCCCTTCCGCTGACGACTGTCCCATCGCAAGGCACAAGGAGAGAAAGCCAGACTCGGAGAACAAAGATCAGCAGGTTGACGCCAGCCTTCTTGTGATTCCAAACGGGAGCCCAGAACAGTCGCGAGAGAGAGGTCGGGTGGTGGGTCAGGGGTGGGGGGGAGGGGGAGACGGCGGAGGGGGGTGGACGGGGGGGTTGGAGTTGATTTCGGGTGCCCATCCATCCCAATGAAAACGCGGCAGCTCTTTGGAAGGGGCGGGCTTCTCATAGCCCGGTGTCCCGGTCAGGGGTAGCAGCAGTTCAAGCCTCCGTCGCAGAACCCCTCCTCCGTACTGTGGCCGACGGGGCAGGGCAGATCACTGCACGTCCCCCCGAGGTACTCGCACTGCCAGGTCTTCGAATCTGGAACCAGAAAGGAGGCGGGTTAATACCCGGGCGCTTACCCAACTATCAACGCATGAACCTAGAGGAGCAGGGGGACCTTTTTATTGATGTTCGTTCACGGGGATGTGGGCTGTCGCTAACCGTCCCTAATTGCCCCCTAGAGAAGGTGGTGGGTGAGCGTCTGCAGTCCCCGTGTGGTGTAGGTACACCCACGGCGCTGTTAGGGAGGGAGTTCCAGGATTTTGTCCCCGTGTGGTGTAGGTACACCCACGGCGCTGTTAGGGAGGGAGTTCCAGGATTTTGTCCCGTGTGGTGTAGGTACACCCACGGTGCTGTTAAGGAGGGAGTTCCAGGATTTTGTCCCCGTGTGGTGTAGGTACACCCACGGCGCTGTTAGGGAGGGAGTTCCAGGATTTTGTCCCGTGTGGTGTAGGTACACCCACGGCACTGTTAGGGAGGGAGTTCCAGGATTTGGACCCAGCGACAGTGAAGGAACGGCCGATATATTTCCAAGTCGGGATGGTGAGGGGCTCGGAGGGGAACTTTCAGGTGGTGGGTGTTCCCCATGTGTCTGCTGCCCTCGTCCTTCTAGACAGTAGCGCTAGGTTGCAAGTACCCCCCACGGCGCTGCTTCTGAGTCAATGCTGGCTGCTCCTTCCCAGCCACATCTTGGAGGGGAGCCGCATTTATTTTTCAACTGTGTTCCCTGGAGCCTGGTACCTTCAAAACCCTTTTCAGTATCCTCCTTGTCATGCTCTCCCCAGGGAGTATATCAACATCCTGGGGGTTACCATTGACCAGAAACGGAACTGGACCAGCCGTATAAATACTGTGGCTACAAGAGCAGGTCAGAGGCTGGGGATCTTGCAGAGAGTAACTCACCTCCTGACTCCCCAAATCCTGTCCACCATCTACAAGGCACCAGTCAGGACTATGATGGAATACTCCCCACTTGCCTGGATGAGTGCAGCTCCCACAACACTCAAGAAGCTCGACACCATCGAGGACAAAGCAGCCCCGCTTGTTCAGCACCCCATCCACAAACATTCACTCCCTCCACCACCGACGCACAGTGGCTGCAGTGTGTGTACCATCTACAAGATGCACTGCAGCAACTCGCCAAGGCTCCTTCGATAGTGCTGCCCAAATCCACCTCCTCTACCGTCTAGAAGGACGAGGGCAGCAGACACATGGGAACACCACCACCTGGAAGTTCCCCTCCGAGCCCCTCTCCATCCTGACCTGGAAATATATCGGCTGTTCCTTCACTGTCGCTGGGTCAAAATCCTGGAACTCCCTCCCTAACAGCACGGTGGGTGTACCTACACCACATGGGGACAAAATCCTGGAACTCCCTCCCTAACAGCGCCGTGGGTGTACCTACACCACACGGGACAAAATCCTGGAACTCCCTCCCTAACAGCACTGTGGGTGTACCTACACCACACGGACAAAATCCTGGAACTCCCTCCCTAACAGCGCCGTGGGTGTACCTACACCACACGGGACAAAATCCTGGAACTCCCTCCCTAACAGCGCCGTGGGTGTACCTACACCACACGGACAAAATCCTGGAACTCCCTCCCTAACAGCGCCGTGGGTGTACCTACACCACACGGACAAAATCCTGGAACTCCCTCCCTAACAGCGCCGTGGGTGTACCTACACAACACAGGACAAAATCCTGGAACTCCCTCCCTAACAGCGCCATGGGTGTACCTACACAACACAGGACAAAATCCTGGAACTCCCTCCATAACAGCGCTGTGGGTGTACCTACACCACATGGACAAAATCCTGGAACTCCCTCCCTAACAGCGCCGTGGGTGTACCTACACCACACGGGACAAAATCCTGGAACTCCCTCCCTAACAGCGCTGTGGGTATACCTACACCACACGGGACAAAATACTGGAACTCCCTCCCTAACAGCACCGTGGGTGTACCTACACCACACGGACAAAATCCTGGAACTCCCTCCCTAACAGTGCCGTGGGTGTACCTATAAATACTGGGCCCGGCCAGAAATATGTGTCAATTAGGCAAGGGTTTGGGAGTAGGGTAGTGAGATACCTGGAGGCTGGAGTTTGTTGGTGCTGTGTCTGACTTCCACCCTCTACTTCACTTCTCCAGCACCTCCTACACTCGCCTACAGCTGCCTCTCAGCTCTTTCCTCTGCCTGTCTCTCTTCACTTGGAAGGGGCCAATCTGCAGAGGGTAGAGGAGCGAGGGGACTTCAGAGGGCCCATAAATCAATCACCAGAAGTTGCGTCAGGGGCGAGTAAGACCACAAAGGGGCAAGAGCATTTGCTCGCCTCTCTATCCAGAGATAGAATTGAAAAGGAGGGAAGATGGGCCACGTTTAAGGGTCTGGTCTGCAGTTCTGGTCGCCATAGAGCCATAGGAAAGTTACAAGGCAGAAGGAAGCCCTTCGGCCCATCTTGTCCATGCCAGCCCGAGGACACCCAGGTGCCCTTTCTAATCCCACCTTCCTGCACCCGGCCCATAGCCCTGCAGCTTACAGCACTTAAGGTACAGATCCAGGGACTTTTTAAAAGAGTTTAGAGTTTCTGCCTCTACCACCAACTTGGGCAGTGAATTCCAGACCCCCACTGCCCTCTGTGTAAAAAAGTTCTCCCTCATGTCCCCCCTACACCTCCTGATACTCATCTTGAATCTGTGTCCCTGGTTCTAGAATTCTCCACCAAGGGAAACAATTTTATCCTGTCCGCTCGATCTATTCCCCTCATCATTTTGTAAACCTCAATCGAGTCACCTCTCAGCCTTCTTTGTTCTAAGGAAAATAACCCCAACCTCTCCAATCTCTCCTCGTAGCTACACTTCTCTAACCCTGGAAACATTCTTGTAAACCTCCTCTGCACTCTCTCCAGAGCTAATCCACCCTTCCTGCAATGTGGTGACCAGAGCTGCACACCATACTCCAGTAGGGGGCACCAGCCCCACAAACACACCCCTCCCCCACCCCGCAAATGGCAGCAGTGATCGGGACCAGGGACCATCAGCCCTTCCCACATTCCCCTACCCCCACCCCCACCCCAACCCATCAGGTCCATCACCCCTTCCCCCATTCCCCTACCCCCACCCCATCAGGTCCATCAGCCCTTCCCCCATTCCCCTAACCCTCCCTCCACCCCAACCCATCAGGTCCATCAGCCCTTCCCTCATTCCCATAAACCCTCCCCCCACTCAAACCCATCATGTCCATCAGCCCTTCCCCCATTCCCATAAACCCACCCCCACTCAAACCCATCATGTCCATCAGACCTTCCCCCATTCCCATAAACCCACCCCCACTCAAACCCATCATGTCCATCAGCCCTTCCCCCATTCCCCTACCCCCACCCCCACCCCAACCCCAACCCATCAGGTCCATCAGCCCTTCCCCCATTCCCCGACCCCCACCCTCACCCCAACCCATCAGGTCCATCATCTCTTCCCCCATTGCCCGACCCCCACCCTCACCCCAACCCATCAGGTCCATCACCCCTTCCGCCATCACATACCCCCACCCCACCCCATCAGGTCCATCACCTCTTCCCCCATTCCCCTAACCCAACCCCCACCCTAACCCATCAGGTCCATCACCCTTTCCCCCATTCCATTCCCCCCAACCCCCACTCCATCCCATCAGGTCCATCAGCCCTTCCCCCATTCCCCTTCCCCCATTCCCCTTCCCTGATTCCCCTTCCCCCACCCCAACCCATCAGGTCCATCATCCCTTCCCCCATTTCACTCCCCCCAACCCCCAGCCCCATCCCATCAGGTCCATCACCCCTCCCCCCATTCCCCTCCCCCCACCCCAACCCATCAGGTCCATCACCCCTTCCCCCACCCCCCACCACCAACCCATCAGGTCCATCACCCCTTCCCCCATTCCCCTCCCCCCACCCCCAACCCAACACCGTGCAATCGTCCCTCAGTTTTGAGGCCAAAGTCTCAGTCTGAGTGTGGGGGAGGGTCAAAGCTTCCGGCTGGGACCAATCAATGGGCAGGACAGTGGGGGGGCATGGGCGGTTTTAAGTCACCCTGCCACGTCTAGACAATCCATCCCCACCCCTACCCCCACTCACTTTACTGGCTTGAGAAACAGGGAGACTGGGTGGGTTGGGGGCTGGGGATTGGGGGTTGGGGGTTGGGGTGGGGGTGGGGCTTGGCTGTAGGTTTGGGTGGGGGTTGGGGGTTGGGGTTTGCGGGTTGGGGGTGGGGGTTGGGTGGGGGTTGGGTGGGGGTTGGGTGGAGGTTGGGGGTTAGGAGTTGGAGTTGGGGTGGGGGTTGATGTTGGGTGGAGGTTGGGGATGAGGTTTGGTGTTGGTTGGGGGTTGAGTGTTGGAGGTTGGGGGTTAGGGTTGGTGCTTGGGGGTTGTGATTGGGGCTTGGGAGTTAGGTTTGGTGTTGGTTGGGTGTTGGGGGTTGGGAGTTAGGGTTGGGGTTGGGGTGGGGGTTTGAGGTTGGAAGCTAGGGTGGGGATTAGGGTTTGGGGTAGGGAATTGGGGATTGGTGTTGGGTGGGGGTTGGGGGTTGGGAGTTAGGGTTGGGGTTGGGGTGGGGGTTTGAGGTTGGAAGTTAGGGTGGGGATTAGGGTTTGGGGTAGGGAATTGGGGATTGGTGTTGGGTGGGGGTTGGGGGTTGGGGTTTGAGGTTGGGAGTTAGGGTGGGGATTAGGGTTTGGGGTTGGGAGTTGGGGGTTGGTGTTGGGTGGGGGTTGGTGTTGGGGTTGGGGATTGGGAGTTGGGGTTGGGGGTTGGGAGTTAGGTTTGGGGTTAGGGTAGGGGGTTGGGGTGGGGGTTGGGAGTTAGGGCTGGTGGGGGTAGGGGTTGGGGCTTGGTGGGAGTGGGGGTGGGGATG
Source organism: Isurus oxyrinchus (assembly GCA_026770705.1). Lineage (NCBI taxonomy): Eukaryota > Metazoa > Chordata > Chondrichthyes > Lamniformes > Lamnidae > Isurus > Isurus oxyrinchus. The sequence continues at coordinate 16,935 of JANJGN010002796.1, forward strand.
GGTGTTGGGAGTAAGGGTTGGGGGTTGGTGGGGTTGTGGGTGGGTGTTGGGGGTTAGGGTTGGTGCTTGGGGGTTGGGGTTGGTGTTGGGTGGGGGTTGGGGGTTGAGTGTTGGGGGTTGGGGGTTAGAATTGGTGCTTGGGGGTTGGGGTTGGGGCTTGGGAGTTAAGGTTGGTGTTGGTTGGGGGTTGGGAGTTAGGGTTGGGTGTTGGGGTTTGAGGTTGGAAGTTAGGGTGGGGATTAGAGTTTGAGGTAGGGAATTGGGGATTGGTGTTGGGTGGGGGTTGGGGGTTGGGGGTTTGGGGTTGGAAGTTAGAGTTGGGGTTGGGGTTTGAGGTTGGGAGTTAGGGTGGGGATTTGGGTTTGGGGTTGGGAGTTGGGAGTTGGTGTTGGGTGGGGGTTGGTGTTGGGTGGGGGTTGGGTGGGAGTTGGTGTTGGGGGTTGGGGATTGGGAGTTGGGGTTGTAGGTTGGGGGTTGGGGGTCGGGGTTGGGAGTTAGGGCTGGTGGGGGTAGGGGTTGGGGGTTGGTGGGAGTCGGGGTGGGGATGGGTGTTGGGAGTTAGGGTTTGAGTTAGGGTTGGGGGTTGGTGGGGTTGTGGGTGGGGGTTGGGGGTTAGGGTTGGTGCTTGGGCGTTGGGGTTGGTGTTGGGTGGGAGTTGGGGGTTGGGAGTTAGGGTTGGAGTTGGGGTGGGGGTTTGAGTTTGGAAGTTAGGGTGGGGATTAGGGTTTGGGGTTGGGAGTTGGGCGTTGGTGTTGGGAGTTAGGGTTGGGATTGGGGTGGGGGTTTGAGGGTTAGGGTTAGGGTTAGGGGTTGGGGTTGGGGTTGGGGTTGGGGTTGGGGGTTGGGAGTTGGGGTTGGTGGGGGTTAGGGTTGGTGGGGGTGGGGGTTGGGATTGGGGTTTGGGAGTTAGGGTTGGTAGGGGTGGGGGTTGGGGTGGGTGTTGGGGGTTGGGAGTTAAGGCTGGTGGGAGTGGGGGTGGGTGTTTGGGGTTGGGAGTTAGGGTTGGTGGGGGTGGGGGTGGGTTTTGGGAGTTAGGGCTGGTGGGGGTGGGTGTTGAGGGTTGGGGGTTGGGTTGGTGGGAGTGGGGGTTGGGGGTGGGGGTTGGGAGTTAGAGCTGGTGGGGGTGAGGGTTGGGGGTTGGGAGTTAGGGTTGGTGGGGGTGGGGGCTGGGGGTGGGGGTTGGAAGTTAGTGCTGGTGGGGGTGGGGGTGGGTGTTGGGGGTTGGGAGTTAGGGCTGGTGGGGGTGGGGGTTGGGGGTGGGGGTTGGGGGTGGGGGTTGGGAGTTAGGGTTGGTGGGGGTGGGGGCTGGAGGTGGGGGTTGGAAGTTAGTGCTGATGGGGGTGGTTGCTGGGGGTTGTGAGTTAGGGCTGGTGGGGGTGGGGGCTGGGGGTTGGGTTGGTGGGGGTGGGGGTGGGTGTTGGGGGTTGGGAGTTAGGGCTGGTGGGGGTGGGGGTTGGGAGTTAGGGCTGGTGGGGGTGGGGGCTGGGGGTGGGGGTTGGGAGTTAGGGCTGGTGAGGGTGGGGGTGGTTGTTGGGGTTTGGGAGTTAGGGTTGGTGGGGGTGGGGATTGGGGGTTGGGAGTTAGGGTTGGTGGGGGTGGGGGTTGGGTGTTGGGGTTTGGGAGCTGGGTTAGGGTTAAGGCTGGTAGGAGTTAGGGTTGGTGGGGGTGGGGAACTGGCTCGGGGTCAGCATTTCTCCGGCCCCGCCCACACCCCCTCCCCCAACCCACAGGCCCCGGCCGTTTGCGAAGGGGGTCGGAAAGCGGGCTGACTCCACTCACTCACCCACGATCCCTTCCCCCATGCCCCTCCCCCCACCCCAAACCGTCAGGTCCATCACCCCTTCCCCCATTCCGCACGCCCCCCCACCCCAACCCATCAGGTCCATCCCTCCTTCCCCCATTCCCCTCCCCCCAGCCCCAACCCAACCCCATGCTATCGTCCCTCAGTCCTGAGGTCAAAGTCTCAGTCTGAGTGTGGGGGAGGGTCAAAGCCTTCGGCTGGGACCAATCAATGGGCAGGACAGTGGGGGGGCATGGGCGGTTTTAAGTCACCGTGCCATGTCTAGACCATCCATCCCCACCCCTACCCCCACTCACTTTACCAGCTTGAGAAACAGGGAGACTGGGTGGGTTCGGGGCTGGGGATTGGGAGTTGGGGGTTGGGGGTGGAGGATGGGGTGGGGGTGGGGCCTGAGTGTATGTTTGGGTGGGGTGTTGGGGTTGAGGTGGGGATTGGTGTTGGGTGGGTGTTGGGTTTGGGAGTTGAGTTTGGGGGTTGGGGATGGTGCTGGGTGGGGTTGGGTGGAGGTTGGGGGTTAGAAGTTGGGGTTGGGGTGCTGTTTGATGTTGGGTGGAGGTCGGGAGTCGGGGTTGGTGCTGGTTGGGGGTTGGGTGTTGGGGGTTGCGAGTTGGTGTTGTGGTTGGGGTGGGGGTTTGAGGTTGGAATTTAGGGTGGGGATTAGGGTTTGGGGTTGGGATTTGGGGGTTGTTGTTGGGTGGGGGTTGGGGATTGGGGGTTGGGAGGTAGGGTTGGGGTTGGGGTTTGAGGTTGGGAGTTAGGGTGGGGATTCAGTTTTGGGGTTGGGAATTGGGAGTTGGTGTTGGGGTTGGGGATTGGGAGTTGGGGTTGGAGGTTGGGAGTTAGGTTTGGAGTTAGGGTTGGGAGTTAGGGCTGGTGGGGGTAGGGGGTTGGGTGTTGGTGGGGTGGGGATGGGTCTTGGGAGTTAGGGTTGGCGTTAGGGTTGGGGGTGGTGGTGTTGGGGGTGGGGGTTGGTGTTTGGGGTTGGGGTTGGTGTTGGGTGGGGGTTGGGGGTTGGGAGTTAGGGTTGGGGTTGGGGTGGGGGTTTGAGGTTGGAAGTTAGGGTGGGGATTAAGGTTTGGCGTTGGGAGTTGCGGGTTGATATTGGGTGGGGGGTGGTGTTGGGGTTGGAGATTGGGAGTTGGGGTTGGGGGTTGAGAGTTAGGTTTGGGGTTAGGGTTGGGGTTTGGGGGTTGGGAGTTAGGTTTGGGGTTAGGGTTGGGGGTTGGGGGTTGGGAGTTAGGTTTGGGGTTAGGGTTGGGGGTTCGGGGTTAGGTTTGGGGTTAGGGTTGGGGGTTGGGGGTTGGGTGTTGGGAGTTAGGTTTGGGGTTAGGGTTGGGTGTTGGGAGTTAGGTTTGGGGTTAAGGTTGGGGGTTGGGGGTTGGGAGTTAGTGCGGGGATTAGCGTTTGGGGTTGGGAGTTGGGGGTTGGTGTTGGGTGGGGGTTGGGTGGGGGTTGGGTGGGGGTTGGGGATTGGGAGTTGGGGTTGGGAGTTAGGTTTGGGGTTAGGTTTGGGGGTGGGGTTTTGGAGTTAGGGCTGGTGGGGGTGGGGTTTGGGAGTCAGGGCTGGTGGGGGTGGGGGGTGGAGGTTGGGAGTTAGGGCTGGTGGGGGTGGGGGTGGGTGTTGGGGGTGGGTATGGGGGTTGGGAGTTAGGGCTGGTGGGGGTGGGGGTGGGGGTTGGGAGTTAGGGCTGGTGGGGGTTGGGAGTTAGGGCTGGTGGGGGTGGGGGGTGGAGGTGGGAGCTAGGGCAGGTGGGGGTGGGAGTGGGGGTTGGGGGTTGGGAGTTGGGAGTTAGGGCTGGTGGGGGTGGGGGTGGTGGTTGGGAGTGGGAGTTGGGAGCTAGGGCTGGTGGGGGTGGAGGCTGGGGTTGGGGGTTGGGAGTTGGGACTTAGGGCTGTTGGGGGTGGGTGTGGGTGTTGGGAGTGGGAGTTGGGAGTTAGGGCTGGTGGGGGTGGGGGTGGGGATTGGGATTTAGGGCTGGTGGGGTTGGGAGTTATGGTTGGTGGGGGTGGGGATGGGTGTTGGGGGTTGGGAGTTGGGAGTTAGGGCTGGTGGGGGTGGGGGTGGGTGTTGGGAGTGGGAGTTGGGAGCTAGGGCTGGTGGGGGTGGAGGTGGAGGTTGGGGGTTGGGAGTTGGGACTTAGGGCTGTTGGGGGTGGGTGTGGGTGTTGGGAGTGGGAGTTGGGAGTTAGGGCTGGTGGGGGTGGGGGTTGGGAGTTAGGGTTGGTGGGGGTGGGGTGGGTTAGGGGGTTGGGAGTGGGAGTTGGGAGTTAGGGCTGGTGGGGGTGGGTGTGGGGGTGGGGGTGGGGTTGGGAATTAGGGCTGGGGGGTTGGGGGTTGGGGGTGGGGATGGGGGTGGGGGTTGGGAGTAAGGGCTGGTGGGGGTGGGAGTGGGGGTTGGGGGTGGGGGTTGGGAGTTAGGGCTGGTGGGGGTTGGGAGTTAGGGTTGGTGGTGGTGGGGGTGGGTGTTGGGAGTGGGAGGTGGGAGCTAGGGCAGGTGGGGGTGGGAGTGGGGGTTGGGGGTTGGGAGTTGGGAGTTAGGGCTGGTGGGGGTGGGGGTGGTGGTTGGGAGTGGGAGTTGGGAGCTAGGGCTGGTGGGGGTGGAGGCTGGGGTTGGGGGTTGGGAGTTGGGAGTTAGGGCTGGTAGGTGTGGGGGTGGGTGTTGTGAGTGGGAGTTGGGAGTTAGGGCTGGTGGGGGTGGGGGTGGGGATTGGGATTTAGGGCTGGTGGGGTTGGGAGTTATGGTTGGTGGGGGTGGGGGTGGGTGTTGGGGGTTGGGAGTTGGGAGTTAGGGCTGGTGGGGGTGGGGGTGGGTGTTGGGAGTGGGAGTTGGGAGCTAGGGCTGGTGGGGGTGGAGGTGGAGGTTGGGGGTTGGGAGTTGGGACTTAGGGCTGTTGGGGGTGGGTGTGGGTGTTGGGAGTGGGAGTTGGGAGTTAGGGCTGGTGGGGGTGGGGGTTGGGAGTTAGGGTTGGTGGGGGTGGGGTGGGTTAGGGGGTTGGGAGTGGGAGTTGGGAGTTAGGGCTGGTGGGGGTGGGTGTGGGGGTGGGGGTGGGGTTGGGAATTAGGGCTGGGGGGTTGGGGGTTGGGGGTTGGGGGTGGGGATGGGGGTGGGGGTTGGGAGTAAGGGCTGGTGGGGGTGGGAGTGGGGGTTGGGGGTGGGGGTTGGGGGTTAGGGCTGGTGCGGGTTGGGAGTTAGAGTTGGGGTGGGGTTTGGGAGTTAGGGCTGGTGTGGGTGGGGGTGAGGGTTGGGGAGTTAGGGCTGGTGGGGGTGGGGGGTGGGGGTGGGTGTTGGGAGTTGGGAGTTAGGGCTGGTGGGAGTGAGGGTGGGGGTTGGGGGTGGGGGTTGGGAGTTTGGGTTGGGGGTGGAGGTTGGGAGTTAGGGCTGGTGGGGGTGGGGGTGAGTGTGGGAGTGGGAGTTGGGAGCTAGGGCTGGTGGGGGTGGGGGTGTGGGTGGTGGTTGGGAGTTAGGGCTGGTGGGGGTGGGGGTGGGTTTTGGGAGTGGGAGTTGGGAGCTAGGGCTGGTGGGGGTGGGCTTGGGGGTTGGGAGTTAGGGCTGGTGGGGGTTGGGAGTTAGGGTTGGTGGAGGTGTGGGTGAGGGTGGGGGTGGGGGTTGGGAACTAGGGCTGGTGGTGGTGGGGGTGGGGGTTGGGGGTTGGGATTTAGGGCTGGTTGGGATGGGGGTGGGTTTTGAGAGTTAGGGCTGGTGGGGGTTGGGAGTTAGGGTTGGTGGGGGTGGGGTGGGTGTAGGGAGTGGGAGTTGGGAGCTAGGGCTGGTGGGGGTGGGCGTTGGGAGTTAGGGCTGGTGGGGGTTGGGAGTTACGGTTGGTGGGGGTGTGGGTGGGGGTGGGGTTGGGGGTTGGGAGCTAGGGCTACTGGGGGTGGGGGTGGGGGTTGGGGGTTGGGAGATAGGGCTGGTGGGGGTTGGGGTGGGGGTGGGGGTTAGGGGTGGGGGTTGGGGGTTAGTGCTGGCGCGGATTGGGAGTTAGGGTTGGGGGTGGGGTTTGGAAGTTAGGGCTGGTGGGGGTGAGGGTTGGGGAGTTAGGGCTGGTGGGGGTGGGGGTTGGGGAGTTAGGGCTGGTGGGGGTGGGGGTTAGGAGATAGGACTGGTGGGGGTTGGGGGTGGGGGTGGGTGTTGGGAGTTGGGAGTTAGGGCTGGTGGGGTTGGGGGTGGGGGTTGGGGGTGGGGGTTGGGAGTTTGGGCTTGTGGGGTTTCGGAGTTTGGGTTGGGGGTGTGAGTTGGGAGTTAGGGCTGGTGGGGGTGGGGGTGGGGGTGGGGGTTGGGAGTTAGGCTGGTGGTTGTGGGGGTGCATGTTGTGAGTGGGAGTTGGGAGCTAATGCTGGCGGGGGTGTGGGTGTGGTTGGGGGTAGGGAGTTAGGGCTGGTGGGGGTTGGGAGTTAGGGTTGGTAGGGGTGGGGGTGGGTGTTGGGTGTGTGAGTTGGGAGCAGGGCTGGTGCGGGTGGGGGTGTGGCTTGGGAGTTAGGGCTGGTGGGACTGGGGGTTGGAAGTTAGGGCTGGTGGGGGTGGGGGTGGGTGTTGCGTTTGGGAGTTGGGAGCTAGGGCTGGTGGGGGTGGGGTTGGGGGTTGGGAGTTAGGGCTGGTGGGGGTGGGGGTGGGTGTTGGGAGTGGGAGTTTGGAGCTAGGGCTGGTGGCAGTGGGCTTGGGGGTTGGGAGTTAGGGCTGGTGGGGGTTGGGAGTTAGGGTTGGTTGGGGTGTGGGTGGGGGTGGGGGTGGGGGTGGGGGTTGGGAGCTAGGGCTGGTGGTGGTGGTGGGGGTGGGGGTTGGGGGTTGAGATTTAGGGCTGGTTGGGGTGGGGGTGGGTGTTGGGAGTTAGGGCTAGTGGGGGTTGGGAGTTAGGGATGGTGGGGGTGGGGTGGGTGTTGGGAGTGGGAGTTGGGAGCTTGGGCTGGTGGGGGTGGGGGTTTAGAGTTAGGGCTGGTGGAGGTTGGGAGTTAGGGTTGGGGTTGGGGGTTGGGAGTTAGGGCTGGTGGAGGTAGGGGTGGGGGTTTGTGGTGGGGGTTGGGAGTTAGGGCTGGTGGGCGTGGGGGTTGGGGGTTGGGGATGGGGGTGGGAGTGGGGGTTGGGAGTTAGGGCTGTTGGGGTTTGGGAGTTAGGGTTGGTGGGGGTGTGGGGGGGGGGGTGGGGGTGGGGGTTGGGAGCTAGGGCTGGAGGAGGTGGAGGTGGGGGTTGGGGTTTGGGATTTAGGGCAGGTGGGAGTGGGGGTGGGGGTTGGGGGTAGGGGTTGGGTGTTAGGGCTGGTGCGGGTTGGGAGTTATGGTTGGGGGTGGGGTTTGGGAGTTAGGGCTGGTGGGGTTGGGGGTTGGGGAGTTAGGGCTGGTGGGGTTGGGGGTGGGGGTTGGGATTAGGACTGGTGGGTGTTGGGGGTGGAGGTGGGTGTTGGGAGTTGGCAGTTAGGGCTGGTGGGGGTGGGGGTTGGGGGTAGGGGTTTGGTGTTAGGGCTGGTGCGGGTTGGGAGTTATGGTTGGGGGTGGGGTTTGGGAGTTAGGGCTGGTGGGGTTGGGGGTTGGGGAGTTAGGGCTGGTGGGGTTGGGGGTGGGGGTTGGGATTAGGACTGGTGGGTGTTGGGGGTGGGGGTGGGTGTTGGGAGTTGGCAGTTAGGGCTGGTGGGGGTGGGGGTGGGGGTGGGTGCTGGGAGTTGGGAGTTAGGGCTGGTGGGGGTGGGGCTGGGGGGTGGGCATGGGGGTTGGGAGTTAGGGCTGGTGGGGGTTGGGAGTTAGGGCTGGTGGATGTTGGGAGTTAGGGTTGGGGGTGGGGGTTGGGAGTTAGGGCTGGTGGGGATGGGGGTGGGGGTGGGTGTTGGGCGTAGGGCTGGTGGTGGTGGTGGGTGTTGGGAGTGGGAGTTGGGAGCGAGGGCTGGTGGGGGTGGGGGTGGGGGTGGGGGTTGGGAGTTAGGGCTGGTGGGTGTTGGGATTTAGGGTTGGGGTTGGGGGTTGGGAGTTAGGGCTGGTGGAGGTGGGGGTGGGGGTGGGGGTTGGGAGTTAGGGTTGGTGGGGTTGTGGGTGGGGGTGGGGGTGGGGGTTGGGAGCTAGGGCTGGTGGGGGTGGGGGTGGGGGTTTGGGGTTGGGATTTAGGGCTGGTGGGGACGGGGGTGGGTGTTGGGAGTTAGGGCTGATGGGGGTTGGGAGTTAGGGTTGGTGGGGGTGGGGTGGGTGTAGGGAGTGGGAATTGGGAGCTAGGGCTGGTGGGGGTGGTGTTTGGGAGTTAGGGCTGGTGGGGGTTGGGAGTTAGGGTTGGGTTGGGGTTTGGGAGTTAGGACTGGTGGAGGTGGGGATGGGGGTTGGGAATTAGGGCCGGTGGTGGTTGGGGTGGGGGTGGGGGTTGGGTGTGTGTGTTGGGAGTTAGGGCTGGTGGGGTGGGGGTGGGGGTTGGGAGTTAGGGCTGGTGGGGGTTGGGAGTTAGGGTGGGGGTGGGGTTGGGGGTTGGGAGCTAGGGTTAGTGGGGGTGGGGTTGGGGGTTGGGGGTTGGGAGTTAGAGCTGGTGGGGATGGGTGTGGGGTGGGGTTGGGGGTTGGGAGCTAGGGTTAGTGGGGGTGGGGGTGGGGGTTGGGGGTTGGGAGTTAGAGCTGGTGGGGATGGGGGTGGTTTTTGGGGGTGCGGGTTGGGGGTTAGGGCTGGTGCAGGTTGGGAGTTAGGCTTGGGGGTGGGTTTTGGGTGTTAGGGCTGGTGGGGGTGGGGGTTTGGGGTGGGGGTTGGGAGTTAGGGTTGGTGGGGTTGTGGGTGGGGGTGGGGGTGGGGGTGGTGGTTGGGAGCTAGGGCTGGTGGAGTTGGGGGTGGGGGTTTGGGGTTGGGATTTAGGGCTGGTGGGGATGGGGGTGGGTGTTGGGAGTTAGGGCTGATGGGGGTTGGGAGTTAGGGTTGGTGGGGGTGGGGAGTTAGGGTTGGTGGGGGTGGGGGTGGATGTTGGGAGTGGGAATTGGGAGCTAGGGCTGGTGGGGGTGGTGGTTGGGAGTTAGGGCTGGTGGGGGTTGGGAGTTAGGGTTGGGGTTGGGGGTTGGGAGTTAGGACTGGTGGAGGTGGGGATGGGGTTTGTGGTGGGGGTTGGGAGTTAGGGCTGGTGGGGGTTGGGGGTTGGGTGTGTGGGTTGGGAGTTAGGGCTGGTGGGGTTGGGGGTGGATGATGGGGGTGTGTGTTGGGAGTTAGGGCTGGTGGGGGTTGTGTGTTACGGTTGGGGGTGGGTTTTGGGAATTAGGGTTGGGGGTGGAGTTTGGGAGATAGGGCTGGTGGGGGTCGGGGTGGGGGTTGGGAGTTAGGGCCGGTGGTGGTTGGGGTTGGGGTGGGGGTTGGGGGTGGGGGTTGGGAGTTCGGGCTGGTTGGGGTGTGGGTGGGGGTTGGGAGTTAGGGCCGGTTGTGGTTGGGGTGGGGGTGGGGTGTGAGGGTGGGGTTTGGGTGTTAGGGCTAGTGGGGATGGGGGTGGGGGTGGGGTGTGGGGGTGGGGGTTGGGAGTAAGGGCTGGTGGGGGTGGGTGTTATGGGTTTGGAGTTTGGGCTGGTTGTGGTGGGGGTGGGAGTTGGGAGTTAGGGCTGGTGGGGGTGGGGGTGGGGGTGGGGCTGGGGGTTGGGAGTTAGGGCTGGTGGTGGTGGGGTTGGGGGTTGGGAGTTAGGGCTGGTGGTGGTGGGGGTGCCTGTTTGGAGTGGGAGTTGGGAGCTAGGGCTGGCGGGGTTGGGGGTCTGGGTGGTGGTTGGTAGTTAGGGCTGGTGGGGGTTGGGTGTTAGGGTTGCTGGGGGTGGGTGTGGGTGTTGGGAGTGTGAGTTGGGAGCTAGGGCTGGTTGGGGAGGGGGTGGGGGTTGGGAGTTAGGGCTGGTGGGGGTTGGGAGTTAGGGTTGGTGGGGGTGTGGGTGGGGGTGGGGTTGGGGGTTGGGAATGGGGGTTGGGAGTTAGGGTTGGTGGGGGTGTGGGTGGGGGTGGGGTTGGGGGTTGGGAGCTAGGGTTAGTGGGGGTGGGGGTGGGGGTTGGGGGTTGGGAGTTAGAGCTGGTGGGGATGGGGGTGGTGTTTGGGGGTGCGGGTTGGGGGTTAGGACTGGTGCAGGTTGGGAGTTAGGCTTGGGGGTGGGTTTTAGGTGTTAGGGCTGGTGGGGTTGGGTGTTGGGGAGTTAGGGCTGGTGGGGGTGGGGGTGGGGGTTGGGAGTTAGGACTGGTGGTGGTTGGGGCTGGGGGTGGGTGTTGGGAGTTGGGAGTAAGGGCTGGTGGGGGTGGGGGTTTGGGATGAGGGTTGGGAGTTAGGTCTGGTGGGGGTTGGGAGTTAGGTTTGGTGGGGGTGGGGTGGGTGTTGGGAGTGGGAGTTGGGAGCTAAGGCTGGTGGGGCTGGGGGTTGGAAGTTAGGGCTGGTGGGGGTAGGGAGTTAGCGTTGGGGTCGGGATTGGGAGTTAGGGCTGGTGGTGGGGCTGCGTGTTGGGAGTGGGAGTTGGGAGCTAGGGCTGGTGGGGGTGGGGGTGTGGGTGGGGGTTGGGAGTTAGGGCTGGTGGGGGTTGGGTGTTAGGGTTGGTGGGGGTGGGGGTTGGGAGTGTGAGTTGGGAGCTAGGGCTGGTGGGGGTGGGGGTGGGGGTTGGGAGTTAGGGCTGGTGGGTGTTGGGATTTAGGGTTGGGGTTGGGGGTTGGGAGTTCGGGCTGGTGGAGGTGGGGGTGGGGGTGGGGGTTGGGAGTTAGGGTTGGTGGGGTTGTGGGTGGGGGTGGGGGTGGGGGTTGGGAGCTAGGGCTGGTGGGGGTGGGGGTGGGGGTTTGGGGTTGGGATTTAGGGCTGGTGGGGACGGGGGTGGGTGTTGGGAGTTAGGGCTGATGGGGGTTGGGAGTTAGGGTTGGTGGGGGTGGGGGTGGATGTTGGGAGTGGGAATTGGGATCTAGGGCTGGTGCGGGTGGGGGTTGGGAGTTAGGGCTGGTGGGGGTTGGGAGTTAGGGTTGGGGTTGGGGGTTGGGAGTTAGGACTGGTGGAGGTGGGGGTGGGGTTTGTGGTGGGGGTTGGGAGTTAGGGCTGGTGGGGGTGGGGGTTGGGGTGCGGGTTGGGAGTTAGGGCTGGTGGGGTTGGGGCTGGGTGTTGGGGGTGTGTGTTGGGAGTTAGGGCTGGTGGGGTTGGGTGTTACGGTTGGGGGTGGGGTTTGGGAATTAGGGTTGGGGTGGGGTTTGGGAGATAACGCAGGTGGTGGTGGGGGTGGGGGTTGGGAATTAGGGCCGGTGGTGGTTGGGGTGGGGGTGGGGGTTGGGTGTGTGGGTTGGGAGTTAGGGCTGGTGGGGTTGGGGGTGGATGATGGGGGTGTGTGTTGGGAGTTAGGGCTGGTGGGGGTTGTGTGTTACGGTTGGGGGTGGGTTTTGGGAATGAGGGTTGGGGGTGGAGTTTGGGAGATAGGGCTGGTGGGGGTCGGGGTGGGGGTTGGGAGTTAGGACTGGTGGTGGTTGGGGGTGGGGGTGGGTGTTGGGAGTTGGGAGTAAGGGCTGGTGGGGGTGGGGGTTTGGGATGAGGGTTGGGAGTTAGGTCTGGTGGGGGTTGGGAGTTAGGTTTGGTGGGGGTGGGGTGGGTGTTGGGAGTGGGAGTTGGGAGCTAAGGCTGGTGGGGCTGGGGGTTGGAAGTTAGGGCTGGTGGGGGTAGGGAGTTAGGGTTGGGGTCGGGATTGGGAGTTAGGGCTGGTGGTGGGGCTGCGTGTTGGGAGTGGGAGTTGGGAGCTAGGGCTGGTGGGGGTGGGGGTGTGGGTGGGGGTTGGGAGTTAGGGCTGGTGGGGGTTGGGTGTTAGGGTTGGTGGGGGTGGGGGTTGGGAGTGTGAGTTGGGAGCTAGGGCTGGTGGGGGTGGGGGTGGGGGTTGGGAGTTAGGGCTGGTGGGTGTTGGGATTTAGGGTTGGGGGTGGGTTTTAGGTGTTAGGGCTGGTGGGGGTGGGTGTTGGGGAGTTAGGGCCGGTGGTGGTTGGGGTGGGGGTGGGGGTTGGGGGTGGGGGTTGGGAGTTCGGGCTGGTTGGGGTGTGGGTGGGGGTTGGGAGTTAGGGCCGGTTGTGGTTGGGGTGGGAGTGGGGTGTGAGGGTGGGGTTTGGGTGTTAGGGCTAGTGGGGGTGGGGGTGGGGGTGGGGTGTGTGGGTGGGGGTTGGGAGTAAGGGCTGGTGGGGGTGGGTGTTATGGGTTTGGAGTTTGGGCTGGTTGGGGTGGGGGTGGGTGTTGGGAGTGGGAGTTGGGAGTTAGGGCTGGTGGGGGTGGGGGTGGGAGTTGGGAGTTAGGGCTGGTGGGGGTGGGGGTGGGGCTGGGGGTTGGGAGTTAGGGCTGGTGGGGGTGGGGTTGGGGGTTGGGAGTTCGGGCTGGTGGTGGTGGGGGTGCCTGTTTGGAGTGGGAGTTGGGAGCTAGGGCTGGCGGGGTTGGGGGTCTGGGTGGGGGTTGGTAGTTATGGCTGGTGGGGGTTGGGTGTTAGGGGTGCTGGGGGTGGGTGTGGGTGTTGGGAGTGTGAGTTGGGAGCTAGGGCTGGTGGGGGTGGGGGTGGGGGTTGGGAGTTAGGGCTGGTGGGGGTTGGGAGTTAGGGTTGGTGGGGGTGTGGGTGGGGGTGGGGTTGGGGGTTGGGAGCTAGGGCTGGTGGGGGTGGAGGTGGGGGTTGGGGGTTGGGATTTAGGGCTGGTGGGGATGGGGGTGGTGTTTGGGGGTGCGGGTTGGGGGTTAGGGCTGGTGCAGGTTGGGAGTTAGGCTTGGGGGTGGGTTTTAGGTGTTAGGGCTGGTGGGGGTGGGTGTTGGGGAGTTAGGTCTGGTGGGGGTTGGGAGTTAGGTTTGGTGGGGGTGGGGTGGGTGTTGGGAGTGGGAGTTGGGAGCTAAGGCTGGTGGGGCTGGGGGTTGGAAGTTAGGGCTGGTGGGGGTAGGGAGTTAGGGTTGTGGTTGGGGGTTGGGAGTTAGGGCTGGTGGTGGTGGGGCTGCGTGTTGGGAGTGGGAGTTGGGAGCTAGGGCTGGTTGGCGTGGGGGTGTGGGTGGGGGTTGGGAGTTAGGGCTGGTGGGGGTTGGGTGTTAGGGTTGGTGGGGGTGGGGGTTGGGAGTGTGAGTTGGGAGCTAGGGCTGGTGGGGGTGGGGGTGGGGGTTGGGAGTTAGGGCTGGTGGGTGTTGGGATTTAGGGTTGGGGTTGGGGGTTGGGAGTTCGGGCTGGTGGAGGTGGGGGTGGGGGGTGGGGGTTGGGAGTTAGGGTTGGTGGGGTTGTGGGTGGGGGTGGGGGTGGGGGTTGGGAGCTAGGGCTGGTGGGGGTGGGGGTGGGGGTTTGGGGTTGGGATTTAGGGCTGGTGGGGACGGGGGTGGGTGTTGGGAGTTAGGGCTGATGGGGGTTGGGAGTTAGGGTTGGTGGGGGTGGGGGTGGATGTTGGGAGTGGGAATTGGGAGCTAGGGCTGGTGCGGGTGGGGGTTGGGAGTTAGGGATGGTGGGGGTGGGGTGGGGTTTGTGGTGGGGGGTTGGGAGTTAGGGCTGGTGGGGGTGGGGGTTGGGGTGCGGGTTGGGAGTTAGGGCTGGTTGGGGTGTGGGTGGGGGTTGGGAGTTAGGGATGGTGGGGGTTGGGAGTTAGGGTTGGGGTTGGGGATTGGGAGTTAGGACTGGTGGAGGTGGGGTTGGGGTTTGTGGTGGGGGTTGGGAGTTAGGGCTGGTGGGGGTGGGGGTTGGGGTGCGGGTTGGGAGTTAGGGCTGGTGGGGTTGGGGCTGGGTGTTGGGGGGTGTGTGTTGGGAGTTAGGGCTGGTGGGGTTGGGTGTTACGGTTGGGGGTGGGGTTTGGGAATTAGGGTTGGGGTGGGGTTTGGGAGATAACGCTGGTGGTGGTGGGGGTGGGGGTTGGGAATTAGGGCCGGTGGTGGTTGGGGTGGGGGTGGGGGTTGGGGGTGGGGGTTGGGAGTTAGGTCTGGTTGGGGGTGTGGGTGGGGGTTGGGAGTTAGGGCCGGTTGTGGTTGGGGTGGGGTTGGGGGGTGAGGGTGGGGTTTGGGTGTTAGGGCTGGTGGGGGTGGGGGTGGGGGTGGGGTGTGGGGGTGGGAGTTGGGAGTAAGGGCTGGGGGGGTGGGTGGTAGGGGTTTGGAGTTAGGGCTGGATGGGGTGGGGGTGGGTGTTGGGAGTGGGAGTTGGGAGTTAGGGCTGGTGGGGATGGGGGTGGGGGTTGGGAGCTAGGGCTGGTGGGGGTGGGGGTGGGGGTGGGGGTTGGGAGTTAGGGCTGGTGGTGGTGGGGGTGTCTGTTTGGAGTGGGAGTTGGGAGCTAGGGCTGGCGGGGTTGGGGGTCTGGGTGGGTGTTGGTAGTTAGGGCTGGTGGGGGTTGGGTGTTAGGGTTGCTGGGGGTGGGAGTGGGTGTTGGGAGTGTGAGTTGGGAGCTAGGGCTGGTGGGGGTGGGGGTGGGGGTTTGGGGTTGGGAGTTAGGGCTGATGGGGGTTGGGAGTTAGGGTTGGTGGGGGTGGGGGTGGATGTTGGGAGTGGGAATTGGGAGCTAGGGCTGGTGGGGGTGGTGGTTGGGAGTTAGGGCTGGTGGGGGTTGGGAGTTAGGGTTGGGGTTAGGGTTTGGGAGTTAGGACTGGTGGAGGTGGATGTTGGGAGTGGGAATTGGGAGTTAGGGCTGGTGGGGGTTGGGAGTTAGGGCTGGTGGGGGTTGGGAGTTAGGGTTGGGGTTGGGGTTTGGGAGTTAGGACTGGTGGAGGTGGGGATGGGGTTTGTGGTGGGGGTTGGGAGTTAGGGCTGGTGGGGGTTGGGGGTTGGGTGTGTGGGTTGGGAGTTAGGGCTGGTGGGGTTGGGGGTGGATGATGGGGGTGTGTGTTGGGGAGTTAGGGCTGGTGGGGGTTGTGTGTTACGGTTGGGGGTGGGTTTTGGGAATTAGGGTTGGGGGTGGAGTTTGGGAGATAGGGCTGGTGGGGGTCGGGGTGGGGGTTGGGAGTTAGGGCCGGTGGTGGTTGGGGTTGGGGTGGGGGTTGGGGGTGGGGGTTGGGGAGTTCGGGCTGGTTGGGGGTGTGGGTGGGGGTTGGGAGTTAGGGCCGGTTGTGGTTGGGGTGGGGGTGGGGTGTGAGGGTGGGGTTTGGGTGTTAGGGCTAGTGGGGATGGGGGTGGGGGTGGGGTGTGGGGGTGGGGGTTGGGAGTAAGGGCTGGTGGGGGTGGGTGTTATGTGTTTGGAGTTTGGGCTGGTTGGGGTGGGGGTGGGAGTTGGGAGTTAGGGCTGGTGGGGGTGGGGGTGGGGGGTGGGGCTGGGGGTTGGGAGTTAGGGCTGGTGGTGGTGGGGTTGGGGGTTGGGAGTTAGGGCTGGTGGTGGTGGGGGTGTCTGTTTGGAGTGGGAGTTGGGAGCTAGGGCTGGCGGGGTGGGGGTCTGGGTGGGGGTTGGTAGTTAGGGCTGGTGGGGGTTGGGTGTTAGGGTTGCTGGGGGTGGGTGTGGGTGTTGGGAGTGTGAGTTGGGAGCTAGGGCTGGTGGGGGTGGGGGTGGGGGTTGGGAGTTAGGGCTGGTGGGGGTTGGGAGTTAGGGTTGGTGGGGGTGTGGGTGGGGGGTGGGGTTGGGGGTTGGGAGCTAGGGTTAGTGGGGGTGGGGGTGGGGGTTGGGGGTTGGGAGTTAGAGCTGGTGGGGATGGGGGTGGTGTTTGGGGGTGCGGGTTGGGGGTTAGGACTGGTGCAGGTTGGGAGTTAGGCTTGGGGGTGGGTTTTAGGTGTTAGGGCTGGTGGGGGGTGGGTGTTGGGGAGTTAGGGCTGGTGGAGGTGGGGGTGGGGGTTGGGAGTTAGGACTGGTGGTGGTTGGGGGTGGGGGTGGGTGTTGGGAGTTGGGAGTAAGGGCTGGTGGGGGTGGGGGTTTGGGATGAGGGTTGGGAGTTAGGTCTGGTGGGGGTTGGGAGTTAGGTTTGGTGGGGGTGGGGTGGGTGTTGGGAGTGGGAGTTGGGAGCTAAGGCTGGTGGGGCTGGGGGTTGGAAGTTAGGGCTGGTGGGGGTAGGGAGTTAGGGTTGGGGTCGGGGGTTGGGAGTTAGGGCTGGTGGTGGGGCTGCGTGTTGGGAGTGGGAGTTGGGAGCTAGGGCTGGTGGGGGTGGGGGGTGTGGGTGGGGGTTGGGAGTTAGGGCTGGTGGGGGTTGGGTGTTAGGGTTGGTGGGGGTGGGGGTTGGGAGTGTGAGTTGGGAGCTAGGGCTGGTGGGGGTGAAGGTGGGGGTGGGGGTTGGGAGTTAGGGCTGGTGGGTGTTGGGATTTAGGGTTGGGGTTGGGGGTTGGGAGTTCGGGCTGGTGGAGGTGGGGGTGGGGGTGGGGGTTGAGAGTTAGGGTTGGTGGGGTTGTGGGTGGGGGTGGGGGTGGGGGTTGGGAGCTAGGGCTGGTGGGGGTGGGGGTGGGGGTTTGGGGTTGGGATTTAGGGCTGGTGGGGACGGGGGTGGGTGTTGGGAGTTAGGGCTGATGGGGGTTGGGAGTTAGGGTTGGTGGGGGTGGGGGTGGATGTTGGGAGTGGGAATTGGGATCTAGGGCTGGTGCGGGTGGGGGTTGGGAGTTAGGGCTGGTGGGGGTTGGGAGTTAGGGTTGGGGTTGGGGGTTGGGAGTTAGGACTGGTGGAGGTGGGGGTGGGGTTTGTGGTGGGGGTTGGGAGTTAGGGCTGGTGGGGGTGGGGGTTGGGGTGCGGGTTGGGAGTTAGGGCTGGTGGGGTTGGGGCTGGGTGTTGGGGGTGTGTGTTGGGAGTTAGGGCTGGTGGGGTTGGGTGTTACGGTTGGGGGTGGGGTTTGGGAATTAGGGTTGGGGTGGGGTTTGGGAGATAACGCAGGTGGTGGTGGGGGTGGGGGTTGGGAATTAGGGCCGGTGGTGGTTGGGGTGGGGGTGGGGGTTGGGTGTGTGGGTTGGGAGTTAGGGCTGGTGGGGTTGGGGGTGGATGATGGGGGTGTGTGTTGGGAGTTAGGGCTGGTGGGGGTTGTGTGTTACGGTTGGGGGTGGGGTTTGGGAATTAGGGTTGGGGGTGGAGTTTGGGAGATAGGGCTGGTGGGGGTCGGGGTGGGGGTTGGGAGTTAGGGCCGGTGGTGGTTGGGGTTGGGGTGGGGGTTGGGGGTGGGGGTTGGGAGTTCGGGCTGGTTGGGGTGTGGGTGGGGGTTGGGAGTTAGGGCCGGTTGTGGTTGGGGTGGGAGTGGGGTGTGAGGGTGGGGTTTGGGTGTTAGGGCTAGTGGGGGGTGGGGGTGGGGGTGGGGTGTGGGGGTGGGGGTTGGGAGTAAGGGCTGGAGGGGGTGGGTGTTATGGGTTTGGAGTTTGGGCTGGTTGGGGTGGGGGGTGGGTGTTGGGAGTGGGAGTTGGAAGTTAGGGCTGGTGGGGGTGGGGGTGGGAGTTGGGAGTTAGGGCTGGTGGTGGTGGGAGTTGGAAGTAAGGGCTGGTGGGGGTGGTGGTGGGGCTGGGGGTTGGGAGTTAGAGCTGGTGGTGGTGGGGTTGGGGGTTGGGAGTTAGGGCTGGTGGTGGTGGGGGTGCCTGTTTGGAGTGGGAGTTGGGAGCTAGGGCTGGCGGGGTTGGGGGTCTGGGTGGGGGTTGGTAGTTAGGGCTGGTGGGGGTTGGGTGTTAGGGTTGCTGGGGGTGGGTGTGGGTGTTGGGAGTGTGAGTTGGGAGTTAGGGCTGGTGGGGGTTGGGAGTTAGGGCTGGTGGGGGTTGGGAGTTAGGGTTGGTGGGGGTGTGGGTGGGGGTGGGGTTGGGGGTTGGGAGCTAGGGTTAGTGGGGGTGGGGGTGGGGGTTGGGGGTTGGGAGTTAGAGCTGGTGGGGATGGGGGTGGTGTTTGGGGGTGCGGGTTGGGGGTTAGGACTGGTGCAGGTTGGGAGTTAGGCTTGGGGGTGGGTTTTAGGTGTTAGGGCTGGTGGGGGTGGGTGCTGGGGAGTTAGGGCTGGTGGGGGTGGGGTGTGGGGGGTTGGGAGTTAGGACTGGTGGTGGTTGGGGGTGGGGGTGGGTGTTGGGAGTTGGGAGTAAGGGCTGGTGGGGGTGGGGGTTGGGGATGAGGGTTGGGAGTTAGGTCTGGTGGGGGTTGGGAGTTAGGTTTGGTGGGGGTGGGGTGGGGTGTTGGGAGTGGGAGTTGGGAGCTAAGGCTGGTGGGGCTGGGGGTTGGAAGTTAGGGCTGGTGGGGGTAGGGAGTTAGGGTTGGGGTTGGGGGTTGGGAGTTAGGGCTGGTGGTGGGGGCTGCGTGTTGGGAGTGGGAGTTGGGAGCTAGGGCTGGTGGGGGTTGGGTGTTAGGGTTGGTGGGGGGTGGGGGTTGGGAGTGTGAATTGGGAGCTAGGGCTGGTGGGGGGTGGCGGTGGGGGTGGGGGTTGGGAGTTAGGGCTGGTGGGTGTTGGGATTTAGGGTTGGGGTTGGGGGTTGGGAGTTCGGGCTGGTGGAGGTTGGGGTGCGGGTGGGGGTTGGGAGTTAGGGTTGGTGGGGTTGTGGGTGGGGGTGGGGGTGGGGGTTGGGAGCTAGGGCTGGTGGGGGTGGGGGTGGGGGTTTGGGGTTGGGATTTAGGGCTGGTGGGGACGGGGGTGGGTGTTGGGAGTTAGGGCTGGTGGGGGTGGGGATGGGGGTGGGGGTTGGGAGTTAGGGCTGGTGGTGGGGCTGCGTGTTGGGAGTGGGAGTTGGGAGCTAGGGCTGGTGGGGGTGGGGGTGTGGGTGGGGGTTGGGAGTTAGGGCTGGTGGGGGTTGGGTGTTAGGGTTGGTGGGGGTGGGGGTTGGGAGTGTGAGTTGGGAGCTAGGGCTGGTGGGGGTGGGGGTGGGGGTTGGGAGTTAGGGCTGGTGGGTGTTGGGATTTAGGGTTGGGGTTGGGGGTTGTGAGTTCGGGCTGGTGGACGTGGGGGTGGGGGTGGGGGTTGGGAGTTAGGGTTGGTGGGGTTGTGGGTGGGGGGTGGGGGTGGGGGTTGGGAGCTAGGGCTGGTGAGGGTGGGGGTGGGGGTTTGGGGTTGGGATTTAGGGCTGGTGGGGACGGGGGTGGGTGTTGGGAGTTAGGGCTGATGGGGGTTGGGAGTTAGGGTTGGTGGGGGTGGGGGTGGATGTTGGGAGTGGGAATTGGGAGCTAGGGCTGGTGGGGTGGGTGTTGGGAGTTAGGGCTGGTGGGGGTTGGGAGTTAGGGTTGGGGTTGGGGGTTGGGAGTTAGGACTGGTGGAGGTGGGGGTGGGGTTTGTGGTGGGGGTTGGGAGTCAGGGCTGGTGGGGGTGGGGGTTGGAGTGCGGGTTGGGAGTTAGGGCTGGTTGAGGTGGGGGTGGGGTTTGTGGTGGGGGTTGGGAGTTAGGGCTGGTGGGGGTGGGGGTTGGGGTGCGGGTTGGGAGTTAGGGCTGGTGGGGTTGGGGCTGGGTGTTGGGGGTGTGTGTTGGGAGTTAGGGCTGGTGGGGTTGGGGCTGGGTGTTGGGGGTGTGTGTTGGGAGTTAGGGCTGGTGGGGTTGGGTGTTACGGTTGGGGGTGGGGTTTGGGAATTAGGGTTGGGGTGGGGTTTGGGAGATAACGCTGGTGGTGGTGGGGTGGGGGTTGGGAATTAGGGCCGGTGGTGGTTGGGGTGGGGGTGGGGGTTGGGGGTGGGGGTTGGGAGTTAGGGCTGGTTGGGGTGTGGGTGGGGGTTGGGAGTTAGGGCTGGTTGTGGTTGGGGTGGGGTTGGGGGGTGAGGGTGGGGTTTGGGTGTTAGGGCTGGTGGGGGAAGGGGGTGGGGGTGGGGTGTGGGGGTGGGAGTTGGGAGTAATGGCTGGGGGGGGTGGGTGGTAGGGGTTTGGAGTTAGGGCTGGATGGGGTGGGGGTGGGTGTTGGGAGTTAGGGCTGGTGGTGGTGGGGGTGTCTGTTTGGAGTGGGAGTTGGGAGCTAGGGCTGGCAGGGTTGGGGGTCTGGGTGGGTGTTGGTAGTTAGGGCTGGTGGGGGTTGGGTGTTAGGGTTGCTGGGGGTGGGAGTGGGTGCTGGGAGTGTGAGTTGGGAGCTAGGGCTGGTGGGGGTGGGGGTGGGGGTTGGGAGTTAGGGCTGGTGGGGGAGGGGGTGGGGCTGGGTGTTGGGAGTTAGGGCTGGTGGTGGTGGGGTTGGGGGTTGTGAGTTATGGCTGGTGGTGGTGGGGGGTGCCTGTTTGGAGTGGGAGTTGGGAGCTAGGGCTGGCGGTGTTGGGGGTCTGGGTGGGGGTTGGTAGTTAGGGCTGGTGGGGGTTGGGTGTTAGGGTTGCTGGGGGTGGGTGTGGGTGTTGGGAGTGTGAGTTGGGAGCTAGGGCTGGTGGGGGTGGCGGTGGGGGTTGGGAGTTAGGGTTGGTGGGGGTTGGGTATTAGGGTTGCTGGGGTTGGGGGTGGGTGTTGGGAGTGTGAGTTGGGAGCTAGGGCTGGTGGGGGGTGGGGGTGGGGGTTGGGAGTTAGGGCTGGTGAGGGTTGGGAGTTAGGGTTGGTGGGGGTGTGGGTGGGGGTGGGGTTGGGGGTTGGGAGCTAGGGTTAGTGGGGGTGGGGGTGGGGGTTGGGGGTTGGGAGTTAGAGCTGGTGGGGATGGGGGTGGTGTTTGGGGGTGCGGGTTGGGGGTTAGGACTGGTGCAGGTTGGGAGTTAGGCTTGGGGGTGGGTTTTAGGTGTTTGGGCTGGTGGGGGTGGGGGTGGGGGTGGGGGTTGGGAGTTAGGACTGGTGGTGGTTGGGGGTGGGGGTGCGTGTTGGGAGTTGGGAGCAAGGGCTGGTGGGGGTGGGGGGTTTGGGATGAGGGTTGGGAGTTAGGTCTGGTGAAGGTTGGGAGTTAGGTTTGGTGGGGGTGGGGTGGGTGTTGGGAGTGGGAGTTAGGAGCTAAGGCTGGTGGGGCTGGGGGTTGGAAGTTAGGGCTGGTGGGGGTAGGGAGTTAGGGTTGGGGTTGGGGGTTGGGAGTTAGGGCTGGTGGTGGGGCTGCGTGTTGGGAGTGGGAGTTGGGAGCTAGGGCTGGTGGGGGTGGGGGTGTGTGTGGGGGTTGGGAGTTAGGGCTGGTGGGGGTTGGGTGTTAGGGTTGGTGGGGGTGGGGTTTGGGTGTGTGAGTTGGGAGCTAGGGCTGGTGGGGGTGGGGGTGGGGGGTTGGGAGTTAGGGCTGGTGGGTGTTGGGATTTAGGGTTGGGGTTGGTGGTTGTGAGTTCGGGCTGGTGGAGGTGGGGGTGGGGGTGGGGGTTGGGAGTTAGGGTTGGTGGGGTTGTGGGTGGGGGTGGGGGTGGGGGTTGGGAGCTGGGCTGGTGGGGGTGGGGGTGGGGGTTTGGGGTTGGGATTTAGGGCTGGTGGGGACGGGGGTGGGTGTTGGGAGTTAGGGCTGATGGGGGTTGGGAGTTAGGGTTGGTGGTGGTGGGGGTGGATGTTGGGAGTGGGAATTGGGAGCTAGGGCTGGTGCGGGTGGGGGTTGGGAGTTAGGGTTGGTGGGGGTTGGGAGTTAGGGTTGGGGTTGGGGGTTGGGAGTTTGGACTGGTGGAGGTGAGGGTGGGGTTTGTGGTGGGGGTTGTGAGTTAGGGCTGGTGGGGGGTGGGGGTTGGGGTGCGGGTTGGGAGTTAGGGCTGGTGGGGTTGGGGCTGGGTGTTGGGGGGTGTGTGTTGGGAGTTAGGGCTGGTGGGGTTCGGGGTGGGGGTTGGGGGTGTGTGTTGGGAGTTAGGGCTGGTGGGGGTGGGGCTGGGTGTTGGGGGTGTGTGTTGGGAGTTAGGGCTGGTGGGGTTGGGTGTTACGGTTGGGGGTGGGGTTTGGGAATTAGGGTTGGGGTGGGGTTTGGGAGATAACGCTGGTGGTGGTGGGGGTGGGGGTTGGGAATTAGGGCCGGTGGTGGTTGGGGTGGGGGTGGGGGTTGGGGGTGGGGGTTGGGAGTTAGGGCTGGTTGGGGTGTGGGTGGGGGTTGGGAGTTAGGGCCGGTTGTGGTTGGGGTGGGGTTGGGGGGTGAGGGTGGGGTTTGGGTGTTAGGGCTGGTGGGGGTGGGGGTGGGGGTGGGGTGTGGGGGTGGGAGTTGGGAGTAAGGGCTGGGGGGGTGGGTGGTAGGGGTTTGGAGTTAGGGCTGGATGGGGTGGGGGCGGGTGTTGGGGGTGGGAGTTGGGAGTTAGGGCTGGTGGGGATGGGGGTGGGGGCTGGGAGCTAGGACTGGTGGGGGTGGGGGTGGGGGTTGGGAGTTAGGGCTGGTGGTGGTGGGGGTGTCTGTTTGGAGTGGGAGTTGGGAGCTAGGGCTGGCGGGGTTGGGGGTCTGGGTGGGTGTTGGTAGTTAGGGCTGGTGGGGGTTGGGTGTTAGGGTTTCTGGGGGTGGGTGTGGGTGTTGGGAGTGTGAGTTGGGAGCTAGGGCTGGTGGGGGTGGTGGTGGGGGTTGGGAGTTAGGGCTGGTGGGGGTTGGGAGTTAGGGTGGGGGTGGGGTTGGGGGTTGGGAGCTAGAGCTGGTGGGGATGGGGGTGGGGTTGGGGGTTGGGAGCTAGGGTTAGTGGGGGTGGGGGTGGGGGTTGGGGGTTGGGAGTTAGAGCTGGTGGGGATGGGGGTGGTGTTTGGGGGTGCGGGTTGGGGGTTAGGGCTGGTGCAGGTTGGGAGTTAGGCTTGGGGGTGGGTTTTGGGTGTTAGGGCTGGTGGGGGTGGGGGTTTGGGGTGGGGGTTGGGAGTTAGGGTTGGTGGGGGTGGGGGGTGGTGGTTGGGAGCTAGGGCTGGTGGAGTTGGGGGTGGGGGTTTGGGGTTGGGAGTTAGGGCTGATGGGGGTTGGGAGTTAGGGTTGGTGGGGGTGGGGAGTTAGGGTTGGGGTTGGGGGTTGGGAGTTAGGACTGGTGGAGGTGGGGATGGGGTTTGTGGTGGGGGTTGGGAGTAAGGGCTGGTGGGGGTGGGGGTTGGGTGTGTGGGTTGGGAGTTAGGGCTGGTGGGGGTGGGGGTTGGGTGTGTGGGTTGGGAGTTAGGGCTGGTGGGGGTGGGGGTTGGGGGTGGGGGTTGGGAGTTAGGGCTGGTGGGGGTGGGGGTTGGGTGTGTGGGTTGGGAGTTAGGGCTGGTGGGGGTGGGGGTTGGGTGTGTGGGTTGGGAGTTAGGGCTGGTGGGGTTGGGGGTGGATGATGGGGGTGTGTGTTGGGAGTTAGGGCTGGTGGGGGTTGTGTGTTACGGTTGGGGGTGGGTTTTGGGAATTAGGGTTGGGGGTGGAGTTTGGGAGATAGGGCTGGTGGGGGTCGGGGTGGGGGTTGGGAGTTAGGGCCGGTGGTGGTTGGGGTTGGGGTGGGGGTTGGGGGTGGGGGTTGGGAGTTCGGGCTGGTTGGGGTGTGGGTGGGGGTTGGGAGTTAGGGCCGGTTGTGGTTGGGGTGGGGGTGGGGGGTGAGGGTGGGGTTTGGGTGTTAGGGCTAGTGGGGGTGGGGGTGGGGGTGGGGTGTGGGGGTGGGGGGTTGGGAGTAAGGGCTGGTGGGGGTGGGTGTTATGGGTTTGGAGTTTGGGCTGGTTGGGGTGGGGGTGGGTGTTGGGAGTGGGAGTTGGGAGTTAGGGCTGGTGGGGGTGGGGGTGGGAGTTGGGAGTTAGGGCTGGTGGGGGTGGGGGTGGGGCTGGGGGTTGGGAGTTAGGGCTGGTGGTGGTGGGGTTGGGGGTTGGGAGTTAGGGCTGGTGGTGGAGGGGGTGCCTGTTTGGAGTGGGATTTGGGAGCTAGGGCTGGCGGGGTTGGGGGTGTGGGTGGGGGTTGGTAGTTAGGGCTGGTGGGGTTTGGGTGTTAGGGTTGCTGGGGGTGGGTGTGGGTGTTGGGAGTGTGAGTTGGGAGCTAGGGCTGGTGGGGTTGGGCGTGGGGGTTGGGAGTTAGGGTTGGTGGGGGTGTGGGTGGGGGTGGGGTTGGGGGTTGGGAGCTAGGGTTAGTGGGGGTGGGGGTGGGGGTTGGGGGTTGGGAGTTAGAGCTGGTGGGGATGGGGGTGGTGTTTGGGGGTGCGGGTTGGGGGTTAGGACTGGTGCAGGTTGGGAGTTAGGCTTGGGGGTGGGTTTTGGGTGTTAGGGCTGGTGGGGGTGGGTGTTGGGGAGTTAGGGCTGGTGGGGGTGGGGGTGGGGGTTGGGAGTTAGGGCTGGTGGGGGTGGGGGTGGGGGTTGGGAGTTAGGGCTGGTGGGGGTGGAGGTGGGGGTTGGGAGTTAGGACTGGTGGTGGTTGGGGGTGGGGGTGGGTGTTGGGAGTTGGGATTAAGGGCTGGTGGGGGTGGGGGTTTGGGATGAGGGTTGGGAGTTAGGTCTGGTGGGGGTTGGGAGTTAGGTTTGGTGGGGGTGGGGGTGGGGGTTGGGAGTTAGGACTGGTGGTGGTTGGGGGTGGGGGTGGGTGTTGGGAGTTGGGAGTAAGGGCTGGTGGGGGTGGGGGTTTGGGATGAGGGTTGGGAGTTAGGTCTGGTGGGGGTTGGGAGTTAGGTTTGGTGGGGGTGGGGTGGGTGTTGGGAGTGGGAGTTGGGAGCTAAGGCTGGTGGGGCTGGGGGTTGGAAGTTAGGGCTGGTGGGGGTAGGGAGTTAGGGTTGGGTTGGGGGTTGGGAGTTAGGGCTGGTGGTGGGGCTGCGTGTTGGGAGTGGAAGTTGGGAGCTAGGGCTGGTGGGGGTGGGGGTGTGGGTGGGGGTTGGGAGTTAGGGCTGGTGGGGGTTGGGTGTTAGGGTTGGGGTTGGGGGTTGGGAGTTCGGGCTGGTGGAGGTTGGGGTGGGGGTGGGGGTTGGGAGTTAGGGTTGGTGGGGTTGTGGGTGGGGGTGGGGTTGGGGGTTGGGAGCTAGGGCTGGTGGGGGTGGGGGTGGGGGTTTGGGGTTGGGATTTAGGGCTGGTGGGGACGGGGGTGGGTGTTGGGAGTTAGGGCTGATGGGGGTTGGGAGTTAGGGTTGGTGGGGGTGGGGGTGGATGTTGGGAGTGGGAATTGGGAGCTAGGGCTGGTGCGGGTGGGGGTTGGGAGTTAGGGCTGGTGGGGGTTGGGAGTTAGGGTTGGGGTTGGGGGTTGGGAGTTAGGGCTGGTGGGGGTTGGGAGTTAAGGTTGGGGTTGGGGGTTGGGAGTTAGGACTGGTTGAGGTGGGGGTGGGGTTTGTGGTGGGGGTTGGGAGTTAGGGCTGGTGGGGGTGGGGGTTGGGGTGCGGGTTGGGAGTTAGGGCTGGTGGGGTTGGGGCTGGGTGTTGGGGATGTGTGTTGGGAGTTAGGGCTGGTGGGGTTGGGTCTTACGGTTGGGGGTGGGGTTTGGGAATTAGGGTTGGGGTGGGGTTTGGGAGATAACGCTGGTGGTGGTGGGGGTGGGGGTTGGGAATTAGGGCCGGTGGTGGTTGGGGTGGGGGTGGGGGTTGGGAGTTAGGGCCGGTGGTTGTAGGGATGGGGGCGGGGGTTGGGGGTGGGAGTTGGGAGTTAGGGCTGGTGGGGCTCTGGGTGGGGGTTGGGAGTTAGGGCCGGTGGTGGTTGGGGTGGGGGTGGGGGTTGGAGGTGGGGGTTGGGAGTTAGGGCTGGTTGGGGTGTGGGTGGGTGTTGGGAGTTAGGGCCGGTTGTGGTTGGGGTGGGGTTGGGGGGTGAGGGTGGGGTTTGGGTGTTAGGGCTGTTGGGGGTGGGGGTGGGGGTGGGGTGTGGGGGTGGGAGTTGGGAGTAAGGGCTGGGGGGGTGGGTGGTAGGTGTTTGGAGTTAGGGCTGGATGGGGTGGGGGTGGGTGTTGGGAGTGGGAGTTGGGAGTTAGGGCTGGATGGGGTGGGGGTGGGTGTTGGGGGTTGGGAGTTAGAGCTGGTGGGGATGGGGGTGGGGGTTGGGAGTTAGGGTTGGTGGGGGTGTGGGTGGGGGTGGGGGTGGGGGTTGGGGGTTGGGAGTTAGAGCTGGTGGGGATGGGGGTGGGGGTGGGGGTGCGGGTTGGGGGTTAGGGCTGGTGCAGGTTAGGAGTTAGGCTTGGGGGTGGGTTTTGGGTGTTAGGGCTGGTGGGGGTTGGGGGTTGGGGGTGGGGGTTTGGGGTGGGGGTTGGGAGTTAGGGCTGGTAGGGGATGGGAGTTAGGGTTGGTGGGGCTGTGGGTGGGGGTGGGGGGTGGGGGTTGGGACCTAGGGCTGGTGGGGGTGGGGGTGGGGGTTTGGGGTTGGGATTTAGGGCTGGTGGGGGTTGGGAGTTAGGGTTGGTGGGGGTGGGGGTGGATGTTGGGAGTGGGAATTGGGAGTTAGGGCTGGTGGGGGTGGGGGTGTGTGTTGGGAGTTAGGGCTGGTGGGGGTTGGGAGTTAGGGTTGGGGTTGGGGGTTGGGAGTTAGGACTGGTGGAGGTGGGGGTGGGGGGTGGTGGTGGGGGTGGGGGTGGGGTTTGGGGAGTTAGGGCTGGTGGGGGTGGGGGTGGGGGGTGGTGGTGGGGGTGGGGGTGGGGTTTGGGGAGTTAGGGCTGATGGGGGTGGGGCTGGGGGTTGGGAGTTAGGGCTGGTGGGGGTGGGGGTTGGGGATGGGGGTTGGGAGTTAGGTTTGGTGGGGGTGGGGGTTGGGAGTTAGGGCTGGTGGGGGTTGGGAGTTAGGGTTGGGGTTGGGGGTTGGGAGTTAGGGCTGGTGGAGGTGGGGGTGGGGGGTGGGGGTTGGGAGCTAGGGCTGGTGGGGGTGGGGGTGCGGGTTGGGAGTTAGGGCTGGTGGGGGTGGGGGTGGTGGTTGGGGGTGGGGGTTGGGAGTTAGGGCAGGTTGGGGTTGGGAGTTAGGGTTGTTGGGGGTGGGGGTGGAAGTGGGACTGGGGGTGGGGGTGGGAGTTGGGAGTTAGGGCTGGTCGGGGTGGGGGTGGGGGTGGGACTGGGGGTGGGGGTGGGAGTTGGGAGTTAGGGCTGGTCGGGGTGGGGGTGGGGGTGGGGTTGGGGATGTGGGTGGGGGTTGGGAGTTAGGGCTGGTGGGGGTTGGGAGTTAGGGTTGGTGGGGGTGGGGGTGGGTGTTGGGAGTGAGAGTTGGGAGCTAGGGCTGGTGGGGGTCGGGGTGCGGGTGGTGGTGGGAGTGGGAGTTGGCAGTTAGGGCTTGTGGGGTTGGGGGTTGGGGGTGGTGGTGGGGGTGGGGGTTGGGAGTTAGGGCTGGTGGGGGTGGGGAGTTGGGAGTTAGGGCTGGTGGGGGTGGGGGTTGGGAGTTAGGGCTGGTGGGGTTTGGGAGTTAGGGTTGGGGTTGGGGTTTGGGAGTTAGGGCTGGTGGGGGTTGTGGTTGGGGGTGGGGGTTGAGTTAGGGTTGGTGGGGGTGTGGGAGGGGGTGGGGTTGGTGGTTGGGAGCTAGGGCTGGTGGGGGTGGGGGTGGGGGTTGGGGGTTGGGAGTTAGGGCTGGTGGGGGTGGGGGTGGGTGTTGGGAGTTAGGGCTGGTGGGTGTTGGGAGTTAGGGCTGGTGGGGGTGGGGGTTGGGGGTTGGGAGTTAGGGCTGGTGGGGGTTGGGAGTTAGGGTTGGTGGGGGTGGGGGTGGGGGTTGGGAGTTAGGGCTGGTGGGGGTTGGGAGTTAGGGTTGGTGGGGGTGGGGGTGGGGGTTGGGAGTTAGGGCTGGTGGGGGTTGGGAGTTAGGGTTGGTGGGGGTGGGGGTGGGGGTTGGGAGTTAGGGCTGGTGGGGGTTGGGAGTTAGGGTTGGTGGGGGTGGGGGTGGGTGTTGGGAGTGGGAGTTGCGAGCTTGGGCTGGTGGGGGTGGTGGTTGGGAGTTAGGGCTGGTGGGGGTGGTGGTTGGGAGTTAGGGCTGGTGGGGTTTGGGAGTTAGGGTTGGGGTTGGGGTTTGGGAGTTAGGGCTGGTGGGGGTTGTGGTTGGGGGTGGGGGTTGAGTTAGGGTTGGTGGGGGTGTGGGAGGGGGTGGGGTTGGTGGTTGGGAGCTAGGGCTGGTGGGGGTGGGGGTGGGGGTTGGGGGTTGGGAGTTAGGGCTGGTGGGGGTGGGGGTGGGTGTTGGGAGTTAGGGCTGATGGGGGTTGGGAGTTAGGGCTGGTGGGGGTGGGGGTTGGGGGTTGGGAGTTAGGGCTGGTGGGGGTGGGGGTGGGTGTTGGGAGTTAGGGCTGGTGGGGGTTGGGAGTTAGGGTTGGTGGGGGTGGGGGTGGGGGTTGGGAGTTAGGGCTGGTGGGGGTTGGGAGTTAGGGTTGGGGTTGGGGGTTGGGAGTTAGGGCTAGTGGGGGTTGGGAGTTAGGGTTGGTGGGGGTGGGGGTGGATGTTGGGAGTGGGAGTTGCGAGCTTGGGCTGGTGGGGGTGGTGGTTGGGAGTTAGGGCTGGTGGGGGTTCGGAGTTAAAGTTGGGGTTGGGGGTTGGGAGTTAGGGCTGGTGGGGGTTGGGAGTTAAAGTTGGGGTTGGGGGTTGGGAGTTAGGGCTGGTGGTGGTGGGGGTTGGGTTGGGGGTTGGGAGTTAGGGCTGGTGGGGGTGGGGGTGGGTGTTGGGGGTGTGTGTTGGGAGTTAGGGCTGGTGGGGGTTGGGTGTTAGGTTTGGGGGTGGGTTTTGGGAATTAGGGTTGGGGGTGGGGTTTGGGAGTTAGGGCTGGTGGGGGTGTGGGTGGGGGTTGGGAGTTAGGGCCGGTGGTGGTTCGGGTGGGGGTGGGGGTTGGGGGTGGGGGTTGGGAGTTAGAACTTGTGGGGGTGTGGGTGGGGGTTGGGAGTTAGGGCCGGTGGTGGTTCGGGTGGGGGTGGGGGGTGAGGGTGGGGTTTGGGTGTTAGGGCTGGTGGGGGTGGGAATGGGGGTGGGGGTTGGGAGTTAGGGCTGGTGGGGGTGGGGGTGGGGGTTGGGAGTTACGGCTGGTGGGGGTGGGGGTGGGGGTTGGGAGTTACGGCTGGTGGGGGTGGGGGTTGGGAGTTAGGGCTGGTGGGGGTGGGGGTGAGGGTTGGGAGTTAGGGCTGGTGGGGGTGGGGGTGGGGGTGGGTGTTGGGAGTTGGGAGTAAGGACTGGTGGGGGTGGGGGTGAGGGTTGGGAGTTACGGCTGGTGGTGGTGGGGGTGCATGTTGGGAGTGGGAGTTGGGAGCTAGGTCTGGTGGGGTTGGGGGTGGGGGTTGGGAGTTAGGGCTGGTGGGGGTTGGGTGTTAGCGTTGGTGGGGGTGGGGGTGGGTGTTGGGAGTGTGTGTTGGGAGCTAGGGCTGGTGGGGGTGGGGGTGGGGTTTGGGGTTGGGGGTTGTGAGTTAGGGCTGGTGGGGGTTGGGAGTTAGGGTTGGGGTTGGGGGTTGGGAGTTAGGACTGGTGGGGGTGGGGGTTTGGTTGGGGGTTGGGAGTTAGGGCTGGTGGGGGTGGGGCTGGGTGTTGGGGATGTGTGTTGGGAGTTAGGGCTGGTGGGGGTTGGGAGTTAGGGCTGGTGGGGGTTGGGAGTTAGGGTTGGGGTTGGGGGTTGGGAGTTAGGGCTGGTGGGGGTTGGGAGTTAGGGCTGGTGGGGGTTGGGGGTTAGGGTTGGTGGGGGTGGGGGTGGATGTTGGGAGTGGGAATTGGGAGCTAGGGCTGGTGCGGGTGGGGGTTGGGAGTTAGGGCTGGTGGGGGTTGGGAGTTAGGGTTGGGGTTGGGGGTTGGGAGTTAGGACTGGTGGAGGTGGGGGTGGGGTTTGTGGTGGGGGTTGGGAGTTAGGGCTGGTGGGGGTTGGGGTTTGGTTGGGGGTTGGGAGTTAGGGCAGGTGGGGGTGGGGGTTTGGTTGGGGGTTGGGAGTTAGGGCTGGTGGCGGTGGGGGTTGGGGTGGGTGTTGGGAGTTAGGGCTGGTGAGGGTCGGGTGTTAGGGTTGGGGGTGGGGTTTGGGAGTTAGGGCTGGTGGGGCTGTGGGTGTGGGTTGGGAGTTAGGGCCGGTGGTGGTTGGGGTGGGGGTGGGGGTTGGGGGTGGGGGTTGGGAGTTAGGGCTGGTGGGGGTGGGGGTGGGGGTTGGGAGTTAGGGCCGGTGGTGGTTGGGGTGGGGGTGGGGGTTGGGGGTGGGGGTTGGGAGTTAGGGCTGGTGGTGGTTGGGGTGGGGGTGGGGGTTGGGGGTGGGGGTTGGGAGTTAGAACTTGTGGGGGTGTTGTTGGGGGTTGCGAGTTAGGGCCGGTGGTGGTTGGGGTGGGGGTGGGGGTGAGGGTGGGTTTTGGGTGTTAGGGCTGGTGGGGGTGGGGGTGAGGTGTGGGGGTGGGGGTTGGGTGTTAGGGCTGGTGGGGGTGGGGGTGGGTGGTGGGGGTTTGGAGTTAGGGCTTGTTGGGGTGGGGGTGGGTGTTGGGAGTGGGAGTTGGGAGTTAGGGCTGGTGGGGGTGGGGGTGGGGGTTGGGTGTTAGGGCTGGTGGGGGTGGGGGTGGGGGTTGGGAGTTAGGTCTGGTGGGGGTGGGGGTGGGGGTGGGGGTGGGGGTTGGGAGTTAGGTCTGGTGGGGGTGGGGGTGGGGGTGGGAGTGGGATTTGGGAGTTAGGTCTGGTGGGGGTGGGGGTGGGGGTGTGGGTGGGGGTTGGGAGTTAGGGCTGGTGGGGGTGGGGGTGGGGGTTGGGACTTCGGGCTGGTGGGGGTGGGGGTGGGGGTTGGGAGTTAGGGCTGGTGGGGGTGGGGGTGGGGGTTGGGAGTTAGGGCTGGTGGGGGTTGGGAGTTAGGGCTGGTGGGGGTGGGGGTTGGGGGTGCGTGTTGGGAGTTAGGTCTGGTGGGGGTGGGGGTGGGGTTGGGGGTGGGGGTTGGGGTTGGGAGTTAGGTCTGGTGGGGGTG
Organism: Isurus oxyrinchus; assembly: GCA_026770705.1. Taxonomy (NCBI): domain Eukaryota; kingdom Metazoa; phylum Chordata; class Chondrichthyes; order Lamniformes; family Lamnidae; genus Isurus; species Isurus oxyrinchus. Next base: position 47,069 of record JANJGN010002796.1, read on the forward strand.
GGGGTGGGGGTGGGGGTGGGAGTTGGGAGTTAGGGCTGGTGGGGGTGGGGGTGGGGGTGGGAGTGGGAGTTGGGAGTTAGGGCTGGTAGGGGTGGGGGTGGGGTTGGAGGTTAGGGTTGGGGGTGGGGGTTGGGAGTTAGGGCTGGTGGGGGTGGGGGTGGGCGTTGGGAGTTTGGGCTGATGGGGGTGGTGGTGGGGTTGGAGATGGGGGTTGGCTGGTGGGGGTGGGGGTGGGTGTTGGGGGTGGGGGTTGGGAGTTAGGGCTGGTGGGGGTGGTGGTGGGGTTGGAGATGGGGGTTGGCTGGTGGGGGTGGGGGTGGGTGTTGGGGGTGGGGGTTGGGAGTTAGGGCTGGTGGGGGTGGGGAACTGGCTCCGGGTCAGCATTTGACCGGCCCCGCCCACTCCCCCACCCCCACCCCCAGCCCCACAGGCCCCGGCCGTTTGCGAAGGGTCTCGGAAAGCGGGCTGACTTCACTCACTCACCCACGACACAGGGGCCAGGAGCCAAGAGCAGGACCGTGAGCAACAGGGCCAGAGCTTTCATCTTCCTGGGTCTGGCTGCGCTTCCCTGCGGAGCAGCTCCGGAATTCGGAGAGTGCCTCTCCAAACAGGAATGCTGCTGGGTCCGGAATGTGGAGAGTGCCTCTCCGAACAGGCACGCTGCTGGATCCGGAATGCAGAGGCTGCCTCTCTGAACAGGGAATGCTGCTGGGTCTGGAATGTGGAGAGTGCCTCTCCGAGAGGGACGCTGCTGGGTCCGGAATGTGGAGAGTGCCTCTCCGAACAGGCACGCTGCTGGATCCGGAATGCAGAGGCTGCCTCTCCGAACAGGGAATGCTGCTGGGTCTGGAATGTGGAGAGTGCCTCTCCGAGAGGGACGCTGCTGGGTCCGGAATGTGGAGAGTGCCTCTCCGAACAGGGAATGCTGCTGGGTCTGGAATGTGGAGAGTGCCTCTCCGAACAGGGAATGCTGCTGGGTCCGGAATGTGGAGAGTGCCTCTCCGAGAGGGACGCTGCTGGGTCCGGAATGTGGAGAGTGCCTCTCCGAACAGGAATGCTGCTGGGTCTGGAATGCGTAGAGCACCGGCCCAGTCCTGTTCACTCCCACCCACCCCAGGGCACCAGCCTTAACAAGGGTGCGTCAGAGTCTGCCTGACTTCACATAGTAATGGAGAAAGAGAGAGAGAGAGAGAGAGAGCAACAGAGAGAGAGAGAGAGAGAGAGAGACAGAGAGACAGAGTAAGCAACAGAGAGAGAGTGAATGAGCGACAGAGAGAGAGTGAGTGAGCGACAGAGAGAGAGTGAGTGAGCGACAGAGAGAGAGTGAGTGAGCGACAGAGAGAGAGTGAGTGAGCGACAGAGAGAGTGAGTGAGTGAGCGACAGAGAGAGAGTGAGTGACAGAGAGAGAGTGAGTGAGCGACAGAGAGTGAGTGAGTGACAGAGAGAGAGAGACAGAGAGAAAGAGTAAGCAACAGAGAGAGAGTGAGTGAGCGACAGAGAGAGTGAGTGACAGACAGACAGAGAGAGAGAGTGAGCAACAGAGAGAGTAAGAGAGAGAGTGAGTGAGTGACAGAGAGAGTGAGTGACAGACAGACAGAGAGAGAGAGTGAGCAACAGAGAGAGTAAGAGAGAGAGTGAGTGAGTGACAGAGAGAGTGAGTGACAGAGAGAGAGTGAGCGACAGAGAGAGAGTGAGTGAGCGACAGAGAGAGAGAGAGAGACAGAGAGAAAGAGTAAGCAACAGAGAGAGAGTGAGTGAGCGACAGAGAGAGTGAGTGACAGACAGACAGAGAGAGAGAGTGAGCAACAGAGAGAGTAAGAGAGAGAGTGAGTGAGTGACAGAGAGAGTGAGTGACAGACAGACAGAGAGAGAGAGTGAGCAACAGAGAGAGTAAGAGAGAGAGTGAGTGAGTGACAGAGAGAGTGAGTGACAGACAGACAGAGAGAGAGAGTGAGCAACAGAGAGAGTAAGAGAGAGAGTGAGTGAGCGACAGAGAGAGAGTGAGTGAGCGACAGAGAGAGAGTGAGTGAGTGACAGAGAGAGTGAGTGACAGACAGACAGAGAGAGAGAGTGAGCAACAGAGAGAGTGAGAGAGAGAGTGAGTGAGTGACAGAGAGAGAGAGTGACGAGAGAGAGTGAGCAACAGAGAGAGAGAGTGAGCGACAGAGAGACAGTGAGAGAGAGTGAATGACAGAGAGAGAGAGTGAGCAAAAGAGAGAGACAGAGAGAGAGAGAGAGACAGAGAGAAAGAGTAAGCAACAGAGAGAGAGTGAGTGAGCGACAGAGAGAGAGTGAGTGAGCGACAGAGAGAGAGTGAGTGAGCGACAGAGAGAGTGAGTGACAGACAGACAGAGAGAGAGAGTGAGCAACAGAGAGAGTAAGAGAGAGAGTGAGTGAGTGACAGAGAGAGAGAGTGACGAGAGAGAGTGAGCAACAGAGAGAGAGAGTGAGCGACAGAGAGACAGTGAGAGAGAGTGAATGACAGAGAGAGAGAGTGAGCAAAAGAGAGAGAGAGAGAGAGAGACGGAGAGAGAGAGAGACAGAAAGAGAGAAACAGAGAGAGAGTGGGAGGGAGAGGATGAGAGAAAGACAGAAAGTGAGAGAGAGCGAGACAGGCGGAGAGAGAGACAGAGAAAGATAGAGTGAGAGACTGAGTGAGAGAGAGAGAGAGAGAGAGAAAGACAGAGAGACAGAGAGAGCGAGACAGAGACTGAGAAAGCGAGGGAGTGAGAGAGCGAGATTGTGACAGAGAAAGAGTGAGAGAGAGAGCGCAAGAGAGTGAGAGACAGAGAGAGACACACAGACAGATAGACAGAGAGACAGTGAGAGAGAAAGAGGGGAAGAGAGAGAGAAAGAGGGGGGGGAGAGAGAGAGAGAGGACAAGAGACAGAGTGAGCAAGAGACAAAGAGAGTGAGAGAGTGAGAGGAACAGAGAGATGGAGTGAAGGAGAGAGACGGAGAGCGAGACTGGGAGAGAGTGAGAGCAAGAGAGAGACAGAGAGACGGAGAAAGAGACAGAGTGAGAGAGAGAGAGACAGAGAGAGACAGAGTGAGAGAGAGAGACAGAGAGAGAGACAGAGAGCGACAGAGAGCAACAGCGAGAGAGGGAGTGAGACAGAGAGTGAGACAGAGAGAGAGACACAGAGAGAGACAGAGAGTGAGAGAGAGAGACAGAGAGACAGAGAGAAAGAGACAGAGAGACAGAGAGCGACAGTGTGAGAGAGAGAGCGAGAGAGAGAGGGAGTGAGACAGAGAGCGAGACAGAGAGAGAGCGAGAGAGAGAAAGAGAGAGAGAGAGAGACAGAGAGAGAGACAGAGAGAGAGACAGTGAGAGACAGAGAGAAAGAGAGACAGACAGGGAGAGAAAATGAGACAGGGAGACAGAGACAGACAGACAGAGTGAGAGAGAGGGACAAAGAGAGGGAAACAGAGAGTGAGAGAGAGCAAGAGAGAGAAAGAGAAAAACAGAGAGAGACAGAGAGCAAGAGCGTGAGAAAGAAAGAGACAGGGATAGAGAGTGCAAGAGAGACAGAGAGAGAGACAGAAAGGGAGATAGACAGAGGCAGAGAGAGAGTGAAAGGGAGAGGGAGAGAACAAGAGAGAGAGAGACAGAAAGTGAAAGCGTGAGAGAGAGAGTCAGAAAGAGACAGAGAGACAGTGACAGAGACTGAGAGAGAGAGAGATAGAGATAGATAATTTGAGGTAGTGAGAGAGCGAGACAGTGACAGAAAGTGAGAGCGTGATGAAGTGAGTGTGACAGAGATAGAGAAAGAGAGACAGAGAGTGTGAGAGACAGAGAGTGTGAAAGACAGAGAGTGTGAGAGAGTGAAAGACAGAGAGAGAGAGAGTCAGAGAGCGAGTGACAGAGAGAGACTGAGAGAGAGAGAGGGTGTGTGAGTGTTTGCCTGTGGGGGGTGTGTGAATATGTGTATGTCGGGGGTGTGTGAGTGTGTGAGTCTGTACGTGTGTGTGTGTGTGTGTGTGTGTGTGTGTGTGTGTGTGTGTGTGTGGTGTGTGTGTGTGTGTGTGTGTCAGGTCTGTGTGAGGGGGTGTGAGTGTGCGAGTGCATGTGTGTGTCGTGGGGTGAGAGTGTGTGCCTGTGGGGGGTGTGAATGTGTGTGTGTCAGGATGTGTGAGTGTGTGTGTGTGTGTATGTGTGTCGGGGGTGTGTGAGTGTGTATCAGGGATCTGTGAGTGTGTGTGTGTGTCGTGGGGTGTGTGAGTGTGTGTGTGTGTGTTGTGGGGTGTGTGAGTGTGTGTCAGGGATGTGTGAGTGTGTGCGTGTGTGTGTCGTGGGGTGTGTGATTGTGTGAGTGTGTGTCAGGGATGTGTGAGTGTGTGTGCGTGTCATGGGGTGTGTGAGTGTGTATGTGGTGTGTGTGTCGTGGGGTGTGAGTGTGTGCCTGTGGGGGGTGTGAATGTGTGTGTGTGCAGGGACGTTGTAAGTGTATGTGTGCCTGTTGGGGGCGTGAGTGTGTGAGCATGTGTATGTGTTGGGGCTGTGTGAGTGTGCCCGTGTGGGGGGGTGTGTGTGTGTGTCTGTGCATGTGTGGGTATGAGTGTTTGAGTGACTATGTGTCATGGGGTTTGAGTGTTTGGTGTGTGTGTGTGTCGGGGATGTGAGTGTGTAAGTGTGTGCGTGTGGGGGGTCTGAGTGTGTGTGTGTGTAAGCGTGTGTGGAGGTTTTAAGTGTGTGCATGTGTGTGTGTGTGATGGGTTGTGAGCATGTGGGTGTGTGTGTGTTGGGACTGTGTGATTGTGTGTATGTGCGGGGTATGAGTGTGCATATGGGGGTGTGTGAGTGGGTGTGTGTGTGTGTGTTGGGATTGTGTGTCAGGGGTATGTGTGTGTGTGCATGTGGGGGATGTGACTGTGTGCGTGTCGGGGGTGTGAGTGTGTGCTCATGTATGTGATGTGCAACTGTGTGTTTGACTGTGTGTGTGTTTGTGTGTGTGTATGCATAAGAGTGGTGTGCGCACGTGTGTATTTGTGTGTGTGTGTGTGTGTGTGTGTGTGCACACGTGTTTGTGTGTTCATATGAGTGCATGCGTGTGAATGTGTGACTGTGTGCGTAAATGTGCATGTGAGTGTGTGTGTGTGGGGGTGTGAGAGTGTGGGGGTGTGCTTGTGGAGGGATGTGAGTGTGAGAGTGTGGGGGTTGTGTGTGTTTGGGAGGAGGTGAGAGTGAGAGCGTGCATGTGTTAGGTCAGGGGGGTGTGAGTGTATATGCGTGTGAGCGTGCGAGTATATGTGTGCGTGTGGCTGTGCATGTGTGTGTGTCTGTGCGTGCATGTGCGTCTGTGTGTGCGTGGGTGTGTGTGTGTGTGTGTGTGTGTCTGTCTTGAGTCTGAATGTGTGTGTTTGTGGCTGAGTGTGTGTGTGTGTGTGTCTGCGTGTGTGTGTCTGTGTCTCTGTGTTCGTGTGTCCACGTGTGTCCGCGTGTATGTGTCTGTCCATATGTGCCTGTCCACGTGTGTTTGTCCATGCATGTCCGTGTGTGTGTGTGTCCTTGCACGCCCTTGTGTGTGTGTGTCCTTGCACGTCCGTGTGTGTGTGTCCATGCGTATGTGTCCCGTGCATATGGGTAAGAGTGTGTGCATGTGTGCGTGAGTGTGTATAAATGAGTATGTGAATGAGAGCATGAGTGAGAGTGTGTGAGAGAGAGTGTGTGTGTGTGTGTGTGTGTGTGTGGTGAGTGTGTGAGAGAGTGGGAGACTGTGTGTGTGAGTGTGTGAGAGAGTGGGAGACTGTGTGTGAGTGCGCATGTATGTTGGTTTGAGTTTGTGTGCGTGCGTCAATGCGAGTGATGATGTGTATGTGTGAACGTGAGTGTATGTGCATATGTGTGAGTGTCTGTATGTGTATGTGTGAGTTTGTATGTGTGAGAGTGTACTCATATATGTGAGTGTGCAAATGTGTGTTTTGACTGTGTGTGTTTGTATGTGTGCATGTGTGTGTGAGTTTGTGTGTGCATGTGTGTGAGTGGATGTGTGTGTTTGTGCTTGTGTGAGTGTGTGCACATGCTTTTGTGTGTGTATTCATGTGAGTGTGTGCACCTGAATATGTGACTGTGTGTGCAAATGTGCATGTGTTTATTTGTGTCTGTCTGTGCACATGTGAGTCTGTGCATGTGAGTGTGTGCATGTGAGTGTGTGCATGGCAGTGTGTGATTGCCTGTATGGCTGTGTGTATATGTAAGCATGTGTGTGGATCTGTGCGTGAGTGTATTTGTGTTTGAGTCTGTTTGTGTGAGTGTACATAAGTGTGTGTGTGTGTATGCGATTGTGTATGTATGTGTATGTGCGTGTGTGTGGTTGTGTCAGTATGTGTTTGTGCATGTGAGTGTGTGTTTGTATGTAGGTGTGAGCATGTGTGTGTTTGTGTTTGCATGTGTGTGTGTGTGTGTGTTTGTGTGTGTATGTGTGTGCATGTGTGACTGTGTGCACGTGCGTGGTTGTGTGAGTATGTGTGTGTGCATGTGATTTTGTGGCTATTTGTGTGACTGCGTGTGTATGTGCAAGAGTGTGTGTGGCTCTGTGTGTGAGTATCTTTGAGTCCATATGTGAGTGAGTGTGTCTGACTGTGAGTGAGTGTGAGTGTGTGTATGTGTGCTTGTGTGTGTATGTGTGTGGGTGTGTGTGTGGGTGTGTATGTGGGTGTGTGTGTGCGTGATCGTCTGTGCATGTGAGTGTGTGTGGGTGTGAATGTATGCGTGTAAGGTTGTAGCTGCCTGAGTGACTGTGCGCGTGTGTGTAAATGTGTGTGCGGATCCGTGAGGGAGTGTGTTTGCATTCGAGCCCGTGTGTGTGAGCGTGTGACTGTGTGTGCGACTGAGCGAGCGAGTGTGAGTGGGAGTGAGCACGGATTACAGGATACCCTTGGACCTTCATTTTTAACCCTTGGTGGGGGGGGGGGGGTGGTGGGGCGTGGGTTGGGTGTGAGAATGATGGTCTCCTTGCCATTTTCACCCCACTCTTGACAGGCACGCTGGGATTACCCTCAGCCCTCCCCCCACACACCGACAGCAAGGAAGGTGATGGGGTGACCTATCTGAGGCTGCACCAGACTTACGAGGGAGGGGGTCTCGACCGAGTCCAGTGGGAGGAATGGATCCCCATGGGGAGGACCAGTAGTCCAGAGACCCCGGGGTCAACCTCTGGATGAATTTGAATTCCATAAAAACCTGGAAACCATTGCCGGTCGTCATAAAAACCCCATCTGGTTCATTCGTGTCACAAAGATGGGATTGTACTGGAGGGGGGTGCAGAGGAGATTCACCAGGATGTTGCCTGGGATGAAACATTTAAGTTACGAAGAGAGGTTTGGATAGACCTTGGGTTGTTTTCGTTGGAGCAGAGAAGACTGAGGGGCGACCCTGATCGAGGTGGATAAGGTTATGAGGGGCATGGACAGGGTGGATAGGGAGCAGCTGCTCCCCTTAGTTGAAGAGTCAGTCACGAGGCGGGTATAAGTTCAAGGTGAAGGGGGCAGGAGGTTTAGGGGGGGGATGTGAGGAGGAACTTTTGTTACCCCGAGGGTGGTGAGGGTCTGGAATGCGCTGCCTGGGAGGGTGGTGGAGGTGGGTTAGCCTCACACCCTTTAAAAAGTACCTGGATGAGCACTTGGCACCTCATAACATTCAAGGCGATGGGGGGCCCGAGCGCTGGTCAACGGGGTTAGGGAGGTAGGTCAGGGGTTTCTCACGGTGTCGGTGCAGATTCGATGGGGCCGAAGGGCCTCTTCTGGACTGTGTGATCCTGTTACTGAGGGGAGCATCAATGATGAAAACACAGGGCAATGGCCTTCTGCAATAAAGTATTTATTTCCAGCAGCTACTTGAGAGAATACAGCATAAATCAGGCAGGTATGCCACAGACCGAGGAAGGGAAAGGGGGGGTGGGGGGTAGTAGTGGGTTCAGAAGTATGGCTGG